>RJWJ010006998.1:0-59581 GCA_004363605.1 Indri indri | reverse complement strand
AAAAAAAAAAAAAAAAAAAAAAAAAACAAGCCAAGCACCTGCTGTCTCCAGGAAATGCATCTAACCTGCAAGGATGCATTTAGACTCCAGGTAAAGGGGTGGAAATCAATATTTCAAGCAAATGGAAGCCAAAAGAAGGCTAGTGTGGCAGTTTTGATCTCACATAACTTAGTTTTTAAATCAACAAAAGTAATGAAAGACAAAGAGCATCACTATATAATGGTGAAAGGTACAGATCAACAAGAAGACATAGCAATTCTAAATATGTATGCACCCAACTTAGGTGCACCCAGATTCATAAAGCAAACTCTACTTGATCTAAACAAATTGATAGACAGCAATACCATAATAGTCGGAGACTTCAACACCCCACTGACAGCACAGGACAGATCCTCCAAACAGAAAATTAACAAAGAAATAATGGACTTACACAGAACTCTAGAACAAATGGGCTTGGCTGACATTTACAGGACATTCTACCGAAAAACCACTGAATATATGTTCTTCTCATAAGCACATGAGACATTCTCTAAGATTGACCATATTCTAGGACACACAGCATGTCTCAAAAAATTTAAAAAAATAGAAATTATACTGTGCATCATCTCAGATCACAGTGGAATAAAAATAGAAATCAACCCCAACAGAAACTCTCATCTCTACACAAAGTCATGGAAATTAAACAACTTTCTGCTGAACGATTCCTTCACAAACAAGGAAGTAAAGATGGAAATCAAAAGATTCTTTGAACTAAATGACAAAGGTGACACAAGTTATCAAGACCTGTGGGACGCAGCCAAAGCAGTCCTGAAAGGAAAGTTTATTTCCATAAATGCCTAAATCCAAAAGTCAAAAAGAGCACAAACAGACAACCTAATGAATCGACTCAAAGAACTGGAAAAAGAAGAACAGACCAACCCCAAACCCAGCACAAGAAGGGAAATTAATAAGATCGAATCAGAACTAAATGAAATTGACAACAGGGAAACTATACGGAAGATTAATAAAACAAAAAGTTGGTTCTTTGAAAAAATAAACAAAATTGACACACCTTTGGCTAAACTAATGAAAAACAGAAAAGAAAAATCTCTAATAAGCTCCATCAGGAACAAAAAAGGAGAAGTCACAACTGATGCCGTGGAGATTCAAGATATAATTTATGAATATTACAAAAACCTTTATGCACACAAACTGGAAAATGTGGAGGAAATGGACAAATTTTTAGAAACACATAGCGTCCCTAGGCTCAACCAGGAAGAAATAGAATTCCTGAACAGACCAATATCAAGGACTGAAATTGAAACAGCAATAAAAAACATTCCAAAAAAAGAAAAGTCCCGGACCAGATGGTTTCACACCCAAATTTTACCACACCTACAAAGAAGAACTGGTGCCTATCCTGCACAAATTATTCCACAACATCGAGAAGAATGGATTCCTCCCCAACACGTTTTATGAAGCCAACATAATCCTGATACCAAAACCAAGAAAGGACGCAACAAAAAAGAAAAACTACAGACCAATATCCCTTATGAATATAGATGCAAAAATTCTCAACACAATTCTAGCTAACCGAATCCAGGTGCTTATTAAGAAAATAATCCATCCTGATCAAGTGGGCTTCATCCCAGAGATGCAGGGATGATTCAACATACGCAAATCTATAAACGTAATTCACCACATAAACAGAAGCAAAAACAAAAAACACATGATTCTCTCAATAGACGCAGAAAAAGCATTTGACAAAATTCAACACGCTTTTATGATAAGAACGCTTAACAAAATAGGCATAGATGGGGCTTACCTAACAACAGTACAAGCCATTTAAGACAAAGCCACAGCCAACATCATACTGAATGGGGAAAAACTGAAAGCATTCGCACTTAGAACTGGAACCAGACAAGGTTGCCCACTATCTCCACTTCTATTCAACATAGTGCTGGAAGTCCTGGCCACAGCAATCAGGCAAGAGAGTGGAATTAAAGGCATACGAATGGGAATAGAAGAGATCAAACTCTCACTATTTGCTGATGACGTGGTATTATATCTAGAAAACCCCATGGATTCAACCAAGAGGCTCCTGGAATTGATAAATGAATCCAGTAAAGTCTCAGGATATAAAATCAATACACACAAATCAGAGGCTTTCATATATGCCGATAGCAGTCATACCGAGAACCAAATCAAAGACCCAATTCCCTTCACAATAGCAACAAAGAAAATAAAGTATCTAGGAATATATTTAACTAAGGAGGTAAAAGACCTCTACAGGGAGAACTATGAAACATTGAGGAAGGAAACAGCAGAGGACATAAACAGGTGGAAAACCATACCATGCTCATGGGTCAGCAGAATCAACATTGTTAAGATGTCTATACTACCCAAAGTGATCTACAGATTCAATACAACCCCTATTAAAATACCAACACCTTTCTTCACAGATGTAGAAAAATTAATTCTACGCTTTGTATGGAATCAGAGAAGACCCCGCATAGCAAAAACAATTCTAGGCAATAAAAACAAAATGGGAGGGCCAGGCACGGTGGCTCACGCCTGTAATCCTAGCATTCTGGGAGGCCAAGGCGGGCGGATTGTTTGAGCTCGGGAGTTCGAAACCAGCCTGAGCAAGAGCGAGATCCCGTCTCTACTAAAAATAGAAAGAAATCAATCAGACAACTAAAAATATATAGAAAAAATTAGCTGGGCATGGTGGCGCATGCCTGTAGTCCCAGCTATTCAGGAGGCTGAGACAGTAGGATTGCTTGAGCCCAGGAGTTTGAGGTTGCTGTGAGCTAAGCTGATGCCACAGCACTCACTCTAGCCCGGGCAAAAGAGTGAGACTCTGTCTCAAAAAAAAAAAAAAAACAAAATGGGAGGTATCAACTTACCAGACTTCAAATTTTATTATAAGGCTGTAGTAATCAAAACAGCTTGGTACTGGCACAAAAATAGAGACATTGACCAGTGGAACAGAACTGAGAACCCAGATATAAAACCATCCTCATATAGCCACCTAATCTTTGACAAAGCAGACAAAAACATACACTGGGGAAAAGAATCTTTATTCAATAAATGGTGCTGGGAAAACTGGATAGCCACATGTAGAAGATCAAATCAGGATCCACACCTTTCACCTCACACAAAAATGAACTCACGCTGGGTAACAGATTTCAACCTAAGGAGTGAAACTATTAGAATTTTAGAGGAAAATGTTGGATATACTCTTCTAGACATTGACCTAGGCAAAGAATTTATGAAGAAGACCCCAAAGGCAATCACAGCAACAATGAAAATAAAGAAATGGGACCTGATCAGATTAAAAAGCTTCTGCACAGCCAAAGAAACTGTCACAAGAGCAAACAGACAACCTACAGAATGGGAGAAAATTTTTGCATGCTACAAATCTGATAAAGGGTTGATAAGTAGAATCTACTTAGAACTCAGGAAAATCAACAAGAAAAAATCAAACAACCCTATCAAAAAGTGGGCAAAGGACATGAACAGAAACTTTTCAAAAGAAGACAGAATAAATGGACCAAAAACATATGAAAAAATGCTGAACATCTCTAATCATCAGGGAAATGCAAATCAAAACCACAATGAGATATCACTTATCTCCAGTGAGACTGGCCTTTATCAAAAAGTCCTAAAACAATAAATGTTGGTGTGGATGTGGAGAGATAGGAACACTCATGCACTGCTGGTGGGACTCCAAACTAGCACAACCTCTGTGGAAAGCAATGTGGAGACACCTTAAAGAGATACGATTAGAAGTACCATTCAATCCAGCAATCCTATTACTGGGCATCTACCCAAAAGAACAAATGATACTCTGTAAGAAAGACACCTGCACCTGAATGTTTAGAGCAGCACAATTCACAATTCCAAAGATGTGGAAACAACCCAAGTGTCCATCAATACATGAGTGGATTAATAAAATGTGGTATATGTGTACCATGGAGTACTATTCGGCTTTAAGAAGCAATGGTGATGTAGCACCTCTTGTATACTCCTGGATAGAGCTGAAACACATTCTACAAAGTGAAGTATCCCAAGAATGGAAAAACAAGCACCACATGTACTCACCATCAAATTGGTATTAACTGATCAACACATAAGTGCACATATAAGAATAACATCTATTGGATGTCGGGCAGGGGGAGGTGGAAGGGGGAGGGGGAGGAGGGGACGGGTATATGCATACACAAAGAGTGCAATGCGCACCATCCAAGAGATGGACACACTTGAAACTCGGACTGGGGAGGGAGGCGGGGCAAGGGGAACATATGTAACATAAACATCTGTACCCCCATAATATGCTGAAATAAAAAAAAAAGAAACAATAGTGATATAGCACCTCTTGTATTCTCCTGGATGGAACTGGAACACATTCTACTAAGTGAAGTATCCCAAGAATGGAAAAACAAGCACCACATGTACTCACCATCAAATTGGTATTAACTGATCAACACATAAGTGCACATGTAAGAATAACATCTATTGGATGTCGGGCAGGGGTAAGGGGGAGGAGGGGACGGGTATATGCATACACAAAGAGTGCAATGCGCACCATCCAGGGGATGGACACGCTTGAAGCTCAGGCTTGGTGGGGGAGGGCGGCAAGGGCAACATATGTAACTTAAACATCTGTACCCCCATAATATGCTGAAATAAATAAATAAATAAATAAAAGAACATGAAACCCAACAGGCCACATTGAGGGCAAGACCAGCTGGTGGAGCTACCAAATTCCCAGCCTGGGGGACAGATAGTCACATGAACTGTATTGGAAGGCAGGAAAGTCAGAGGAAAACTTTGGAGACATTCAGAGGACACGCAACAGCTAGGAACCACCACTAGGGCATGCTACTCTAGGTTACTCATTGATTTTCTCTCTTCTTTTTTGATAAATGCCTTTTATTTTAGAATATATTTTTATTTATTTATTTATTTATTTTGAGTCAGAGTCTTGCTCTGTTGCCCGGGCTAGAGTGCCGCGGTGTCAGCCTAGCTCACTGCAACCTCCAACTCCTAGGTTCAAGCGATCCTCCTGCTTCAGCCTCCCATATTGCTGGGACTACAGGCTCGCACCAGCATGCGCAGCTGATTTTTCTATTTTTAGTAGAGACAGGGTCTCACTCTTTGTCAGGCTGGTCTCAAACTCCTGACCTCAAGCAATCCTTCCGCCTCAGCCTCTCAGAGTGCTAGGATTACTGGCGTGAGCCACCATGCCCGGGGCCCTGGCATGCATATTTTCAAATAAAATTGTTAAGTATGTATTTCAGGTTTACAGCATGATGTTATGGGATACATATAGATAGTAAAATGGTTACAATAGTGAGGTAGATTAACACGCAGTCATCTATCACTATCATCGTAGTTACTTTTTGTGACAAAAACAGCTGAAATCTACTTATTTAACAAAAAATCTCTATTCTGATACAATTTTGTTAACCTTAGTCTTCACGTTGTACATTAGATCACTACACTTGTTCTACAGGTCTATTATTTCATATCCTTTGACCTTCATTTCCCCATTTCTTCTCCCCTGCCCCAACCTGTGGGCCTTAAAGGAGTCACATCTTGCCCAGGTACAACATACATATGTGTATATATATAGTGTGTGTGTGTGTATATCTACCTCATATTCATATGTATCATATTCCACATATTAGTAAGATCATGCAATATTTTTCTTTGTGTGTCTGGCTTATTTCACTGAGCCTAATGTCCTTTGGGTCTATCCACGGTGTGGCACATGGCAAAATCACCTTCTTTTTAATACTTCATTGTCTAAATAGACCACACTTTCTTTATCCATTCATCCCTTGACAGGCATCTAGACCTTTCCCACATCTCCGCTACTGTGCACGAGGCTGCGATGAACACGGCAGTGCAGGTATCTCACAAGGCGGTGATTTCATCTCCTTTGGGTATATACCCAGAAGTCTCTCCTCTGCTTCTTCTTCATCATTTCCTCCTCCTCCTCCTTTCTTCTCGTCTGTTTGTTGGGTGATGATTGCTTGCAATCATCCTGCCCTGACCACCATCAACCACCCCAAGCCACAGAAGGGAAACTTGGGGAGCGGACCCTTGGGAAGAGTAGAATCATGAAAACAGGTCATTTTTCCCCCTGCCCTCCCATGTGGTACATTAAAGATGGTAGCAAACTCTTTGCTGCCTCTCCCATTGACAGGTTGTCATCATTAGTTTTTGTGTCAACGTGGCTAGGCTATCGTACCCAATAATTTAGTTGAACGCTAATCCAGGTGTTGCTGTGAAGGTGTTTTGTAGATCTATAATAGTCATCATCTACAATCAGTTGACCGTAAGTAGAAGAGATTACCCTCAGTGGTGTGAATGCGTCTCGTCCTACTATCAGTTGAGAGGCTGTAAGAGCAAAACCTGAGTTTCTCAGAGAAGGAGAAATTCTGTCTCAAGACTGCGTGTTAGCTCTGGCCTGAGTTTCCAGTCTGGCAGCCTGTTGCCCTACAGTTTACAGACTTCACAGCCCCATAATCGGATGAGCCAGTTCCTTCAAATAAATCTCTTAAGATATAAATCTTAAGTTAAATCTATAATATGGCCTGGAGAGGTGGTTCTGCCTGTAGTCCCAGCACGTTGGGAGGCTGAGACAGGAGGATTGCTTAAGGCCAGGAGTCGAGACCAGCCTGGACAACATAGCAAGACCCTGTCTCTACAAAAAATTAGCCAGGAGTGGTGGTACACACCTGTAGCCCCAGCTATCTGGGGAGGCTGAAGTGGGAGAATTGCTTCATCCCAAGAATTTGAGGTTACAGTGAGCTATGATCACACCACTGTACTCCAGCTTGGGCAACAGAGCAAGACCTTGTCTTTAAAAATGTATATATGATATATATCTTAAGATAAATATATAAAGATAGATTTATTGATTTTATTGGTTCTGTTTCTCTGAAGAACTCTGATACAGAGGTGAAGTCTAATTCCCCTCTCCTTGAATCTGGACTGTCTCAGTGACTTCTGGGCATTCAGAGTCTAGGTTATAAGAAGCCATACAGCTTCCTTCCAGGTTTGTTGGAATGTTGGAATATATGCTCTTTTTTTTTTCTTTTCTTCTTTTTATTTTTTTTTAGAGGCGGAGTCTCACTTTGTCATCCAGGTTGAAGTGCAGCAGTGCAATCATAGCTTGCTGCAGCCTCAAATTCCTGGGCTCAAACAATCCTCCCACCTCAGCCTCCTGAGTATTTGGGACTACAGGTGCATGCCACCATGCCTGGATAATTTTTTTTAAATTTTATAGAGATGGGGTCTCACTATGTTTCCCAGGCTGGTTCGAACTCTTGACCTCAAATGATCCTCCTGCTTCAGCCCCCCAGAGTGCTGGGATTACTGGTGTGGATCCACCATGCCTGGCCAGAATGCATGCTCTTGGACACAGCTCCCGTGTTTAGAGGAAACCCAAGCATCCCCGTGGAGAGGCCTTATGTGAAAGGAACTGAGAACCTCAGCTGATAGCCAGCCACGAGCGTGAGCCATCTTGGAAGTGGCTCTTCCAGCCTCACATGAGCTGCCCAGGCTGACGCTGTGTGAGGTGGAGAAAACCATCCCTGCTGAGCCCTGTCCAAATTATAAATGTGTAAGCAAATTAAAAGAAGTGTATCGTTTTAACCCCCTACATTTCCTGGTGGTTCATTATACAATAACAGATAACTGGAACAAATAACATTTCCCAACAAGTTTGGAGTCCTCAAAAAACCGGTTACATGTATATAAATGTATATACATTGAAAAAGTTTGTATATGCAATTTTTAAAAACTGAAAGAAATCACACCAAACTGCTGGGTTGGCAATGGGGAGCAGAAGCAGAAAGTGGGTTTCCCTTTTAAATTTCCACACTTACAACTTGTTCCCTGTTCATTCCGTGTCCCTCATCAGGGACGAGGCTCTCAGAAGAGGAGCGAACACATGCCCTGGGGTCAGATAGCCCAAGGTCAAAGCTGGACTCTCCCACTGTTCAGCTGTGTGGCTTTGGGCAGGTGACTTGCCCTCTCTGAGCCTCGTGTTCCTCCTCAGTAAAAAGGGCACAATGATATGCCCATGGGGGTTGGAAGAGAGAGATGATGTGTGCCTTGGCTTGGGTTCCCTGGAAGTAGACCCTGATGCAAGGATTCGAGTGCAAATACTTTATTTATTTATGTATATGGAAGTGCAAATACCAATTTGGAGATGACCCTAAGACAAGAATTCAACTGCCAGTTGTTTCTTTGGGAGGCAATCCGAGGAAACACCAGCAGGGCAGTGGGGAAGTGAGACGGGAAGGGAAACGTAACAGTTAGGGGGAACTCATTAGAGGAATCTCCACTGTGGGCAGCCGGGGCGCGGCCCTGCCTGGTGCCTCCGGGAGACAGCACAGGACACGCACCTCGGAGCCATCCCAGAGCGAGGGAACAGGGGTATCGATCCACCGATACCCACCCGCCAGTACTCAGGGCTGCTTCCAAGGGCGTCACTTCTCCAGAATGTCCTGCCAGCGCTGCCAGGGACAGACCTGGGGACAGGGCAGGGCCTCTGACAGCACAGCCAGTGTGGACTGTTTCAGTCGCTCAGTGACACCAACACACACATACACGTGCACACACACTTACATACACACGTTCACATGCACACACATGCATGCACGCAAGTCACACCCACACACACATTTACATAACATATGCATGCACGCACTCCAACACGTGCACACACAGGCACCCAAATGCACACGCAGTCACACACGCACACGCGGGCACACACACTGAACTAATCAAAAATGGACTCCTCAGAGCCCGTTGTCGCCAATCCGTCCAGCAGAGGGAGCCTTCTTCACACTCAGGAGAGCAAGGAGGTCCCGCAGCAGCCGGGCGACAGGCCCGAGCCTGGGTGTGTTTTGACATTTACACTTGCCGGGGCAGCAGAGTCCGGGGGACCCAGAGACCACGCACTTCCCCTCCTCGCTCTCATTCATCACTCTCATGGCCCTTCGTGGAAACTCGATGCGTATTACAACCATGGCGATCTTGGAAAATCCACACCACAGGGGAAAAGTCAGGTGCAGAGAAAGGCAGTCGTGTGCCCAGGCCGCCGGCAGGAAGGGACAGAGCCCAAGTTGAACCCATATATGTGGGGTTTTCTGCTGGCAGATGGCGGGGTTGCACCCGGAGGGAGCAGGAGGTGTTCAGCAAATGATGGGCTCTTGGAGACCCTCGGTCAGGACAGGTGTGGCAGAGACAGCATCCGCAACAGCCACTTGGCTCCCGTACGTTTCCCATTCAGCCCAGGAGTACCTGGGACAGGGACGATTCCAGCAGGTGCCACCTGGGGACGCCCCAGGACACGGTCCACTGCCTCCTCCAGCATTGATGGTCCACCCCATCCCAGGCCCTCTTCACACCCCCTTCTATGCAAAGAGATGCTAAGGAACCCAGACCAGGACCAGGAGCCTCAGGGATGGGACAGAAAAGTTCTAAGGACTCCCGCTGAGGCCCCACCATAAGGATATCCTTACAGGACCTTGGGTGAGTCTTTTCACTCTGGGGTCTCAGTTTCCACCTCTGTAAAGTAAAATAATAGGCTGTGTGCAGTGGCTCACACCTGTAAACCCAGCACTTTGGGAGGCTGAAGCCAGAGGATCACTTGAGGCCAGGAGTTTGAGACCAGCCTGGGCAACATAGCAAGACCCCATCTCTACAAAAAATTAGGCAAGCGTGGTGGCGCGTTCCTGTAGTCCCAGCTACTCAGGAGGCTGAGGCAGGAGGATCGCTTGAGCCCAGAAGTTCGAGGTTATAGTGAGCTGTGATTGTGCCACTGCACTCCAGTCTGGGCAATAGAGTCAGACCCTGTCTCTAAAAAAAATAATACTAAGATAATAAAACATGATCTCATAAGTTAGTGTGAGGTTAAATGAGAACATAATATATGGGAAGAGCACACAGGAAGTATTTCATCAATTTTAAATCTCATTACTGTTATATTAACTTTGGAGACCCCTAGGGCTTGGTCCTCAAGCCCTTCCTCCATACACACACACACACGTGCATATGCACACATATACACACGCATGCACACACGTGTGCACACACACGGGGGCATTATACACCACCTAAATACTAAGGCTTCCCAAATGTACGTCCCCAATCTGGAACTCTCTCCTGAATTCGAGAACCATCTTATTCGACTTCCCACTTGACATCTCCAACTCCTCCTGGCTGAAACTGACACCCTGACCTCACGGCCCTCCCCCCAAGGAAACAACTTACTCCACTCGGCACATCGTTGTGTCCATTGTTGGCGGTTCCGCCTTTCCAAGCTCTGAAGCCCAAACCTGAAGTCCTCGCTTCTCCTGAAACCCACATTCGATCCATCAGTGAAATGGACCCACCAGCATTGCCTCGGTCTCCGTTCAACCTAGCTGCCGAAGTCCACATGACAAATCTTATCCCTCCTCTGCTCAGAGCCCTCCAGCGCTCCCCATTTCTCTCACAACAACAGTCAAAATCCAAGGCCCTTTGCAAATTAACTTATTTCTTTACTTATTTATCATTTATCATCTGTCTTCTCCTGAAGAGTTCAACTATGCAAGGGCTTGAACCGTGCCTGGCTCTGTCACCCAGGCTAGAGTGCAGCGGGGTGGTCACAGCTCACTATGACCTCAAGCTCCATGCCCCACCTTTTATAGCCCCCTATCAGGGATCACTCCACCACCAAGTCCCCCCAACCAAAGACCTGGGTGTCACGCTTACTGCCTTCCTCCCCTCAGCCTCCACAGCTAGATCGTCACCTCAATCCAGGCACTTCCTGTCTGGGCTAGACCCCAGCTTCCCTCTTCCCCAGGGTCCCAACCTCCAGTCTGCCCCCCAAAAATCCCCCTCCATGCCAGCCCACAATCTGACCACGTCTTACCCTGACCCTGCTCACACACCCCCCATGGCTCCCTGTTGCCCCCAGTAAAAAGCCTGCGAATTTGGCCCATGTGCACCACCCTTCCTCCATTCTGCCCAAACTCGCCAGATCCAACCGCTCCAGCCCCTTGCGAATTCCTTGAGCACACTGTGCTCCCCCTCAACGCAGAGCATTTGCAGATGCTGTTCCTTCTGCCTGGAATTCTCTTCCCTCCCCTCGTCACCCACTCGGCTTCTCCTGCTTCAGCACCAAAAGAGCTCTCCCTGACCCACCTCCCATCCCCATTGTCACCCAGCACCAGGTGCCTCTCCTCTGGAGCATTTGTCACGGGTTGCAAATAAACATTCACATGCAGAATTATTTGTTCAACATCTGTTTCCAACCCTCTGCAAAGGCAGGAATTGGGCCCGTCTGTGCTCCTGGCCCAGTGCCAGCAGACAATTAATAAACATGTGATCTGTTGACGAAATAACCAAATGCACCAACTGTCCCAAAAAAATCTAAGTTTATGTCCTGGGACAGAGGCTTCCCAGCCTCCTAGCCCACCGCTTCCTCAGTTGCTTCACAGCTGCCTGGAGCCCCTCATTTCTGGAGTGCAGGGCTACAGGTACAAGGGGCTGGCTGGGCTAGAGGCGGGGGGTGGGTGGGGTATGCGCCTCCCTTGCTTTTATTCTGCAAAAATCAGAACACTCAGCAAAGGGCCTTTGCACAAGGGAGGAAGGAAGGGGTCTGGGCTGACAAAACAACAACAGAAGCAAACAGCCCCAGTCCTGGGATGCCGCCTGAGCAGTTCGCCCCTGCGAGCCAAGGGCCTCGAGAGGGTGATGTCACGGGTTCAGGGCTCTCACCCTCCAGCCTCCAAGTCCTCAATTGAGAAGCCAGCCTGGGAGTCCAGACAGGAGGGGGTGCGTCTCAGGTCCTCAGAAGGTTTGGTGGGCATGGCCTGGGGACCTGGCTCCGCAGGGGTGAGGCCAGAGGACAGGCCGCAGGATCCTGGGGGCGGGGCCTGAGCCCTAGGGGGCGGGGCCTGAGCCCTAGGGGGCGTGGCCAAGTCTGGTCCCTCAAGCCGAACAGGCGCAGACACTCAGGGGGCGGGACCTAAACCTCGAAGGGCGGGATCAGACCCTCAGGGGGCGGGGCCTCGCCTTGAGGGGCGTGGCCAGCACCATCAGGCCCCTCGACAGCGGCGCCGGGTCCTACAGGAGTAGAACCTGGACTTGGAGAGCAGTGGTCTCCACCCTCAGGATGTTGGGGGCGGGGCTTGGTCCTTCGGGGGCGGGGCCTGGACCTCTCTGGGCGGGGCCTGGACCCCCGGGATCCTCAGGGGCGCCCCTCGCTCAGGCCCGCGGAGGCAGCGGCTCCACATTGAGCCAGATGCCGTTCTCCGTGCGCAGGATGAGCTCGGGCTTCCGCCGCACCTTGCGCGTTCGGTCCACGCTCAGGCGGAAGCGCAGCAGCGTGAGCGCCACCGCCACGCGCATCTCGGCCATGGCGAAGCTCTGTCCGATGCAGTTCCTGCAGGAGGGGAAGGGGCTCAGGCCCAGGCGCAGCGGGCACAGGGCCAGCGGGGGAGGGGAGGGAGGGGGAGGTCACTGGGCCTCACCTGCCTCCTCGTGTCTAAAACGAGGCAAGCATCCTGGGCTGGATGAAGGTTAAAGTGAGATCCCAAGAATCATTAAATGAATGTGACATTGGGGACGAGTGTGTTTGAATCCTGGCGCAGCCCCTTACTAGCTGTGTGTCCTGGGTTAATGACCTCCCCACCTGAGCCTCAATTCCCTCATCTGTAAAAACAGGGACAATGCCATCGTAGAGACGTTGGGAGCATGCAAGCCCAGAACTCAGGGCCTGGCACACAGTAGGTGCCCAATACCCAGGGATGCTGTTGCAGAGTCTGATTTGCGGGGGGGTGGGGGGGGGCTCCTGGTGTATTGGTGGGGACGCAAAGAGGGTGTTGGGCTGGGGAGTGGGACATGGTCTCTGCGCCTTATTGGCACATCGCTGACTCTGTTCCTCCCACACCTGGTTTGGACTGGGGGAAATCGAGGGGGTACCTGGGTCCTGCAGAGAAGGGCACATAGGCCAGTGGGGAGCGCTGCTGTGGGTTGTCCGGGTCAAAGCGGTAGGGGTTGTACACCTGGGCAGGAACAGTCTGGGGGTGAGTGTGGGAGCTGGCCCAGCCATCGCAGCCTGTCTCCCTCCCTCCGCCTCTGGGGACCAGCGCCGCTGGATGGAGAGCAGCCCAGGACCACCTCTTCCATTCCACCCCACACTCACGGCAATGCAGCTACACCTGCCTCCTTCTGTTGGTCAGGCACACCCAGCTCATTCCCACCCCAGGACCTTTGCACTTGCTGTTTCCTCTGCCTGGAACGTGTTTCTCCCTACTCTTTCCATCCTTCAGGTCTCAGCTGAAACATCTCTTCCTCTGCAAAGCCTTTCCCAACCACCTGCACTAATGCCCACCCCCACTGGTTTTTCTTTCTTTTTTGCATTTATCAATACCCAAAATGATCATATTTATTTGCTATTGGCTTCCCCTGAACTTCTCTGTGAGCTCTGTGAGGGCTGCCTGTCCTCACTGCCCAGCACAGGCGCTGGCACACAGTAGATGCTCAGTAAATATCTGTTGACCTAGTGAATTCGTGAGCGGGTGGATACATGGCGGGGATGCTCACTCTCTGCAACCAGCCCTGCTGTCTGGCTCCCTGGGTTGGGGCGCAGGGGAGGCCCTGCTGCTCCAGGGCTGCCCTTTCTGGGGAGGAAGGAGCTGAGGGGGCAGGGAGGGTTGTTGGACAGCAGCTCACCTTGGAGTCAGGCCACACTGTGGGGTTGTGGTGGGTTCCGTAGATGCTGACCAAACAGATGATTCCTGTGAGGACAGTTAGGGTCGGTGGGGCCAAGGGAAGCCAGAGCTTCCTCCAGAAACTTCCCTTTCCCTGGGTCTCCCTGGAGCTGTGGCATTCCCATGAGCCATCTGCCACCACTGCCTGTTCATCCTTCCCTGAAAAACGCTGCTCCCCGATCCACTGCCCCTACGTTTCCCTAAGAGGACACCATCGTCTTCTTTCTGGCTGCCAAGCTGGCCACGCAGAGATCTTTCTCGCCCACAGATCTGACATTACTCCTCAACTCAAACACCTCCCTTGGCTCCCTAGTGCCCTCAGGATCAAGTTCAAGTGCTACCACCTGGCAGTCAAGGCCTTTCACAATCTGTACCCTGAGGATCCGTTCCATAAACATGCTCTCTCTTTCACTTCCAGCCTCCAATGCTCACCGCCCACATTCCCTCTTCCAGGTGGCCCTCCCTGCTTTCCTCCCCACATAGAGCCATCCCTCCATGTTTGGGCTGCTTCAGTCCTTGTCTCTCCCTGTAGCTCATTCCTGGGAATGTCTGCAACCTGCTGCCGTATCCCCCCCAGACCTCTCGATCCCCGGCATCACCCAGGACAGCGCTTGGTCTCCAGGGGATACCTGGCAAGTGAATGAAACTGATCCTCTGCTACCTGCACGCACACTTGGCCAACCTGCCGCACCGCCTTCCTGCCTTCCCACCAGGACTCCCCACCTCGATCTCCCCTCTCCCACACACAGCTGGGTTTCCCGTAACACCCCCCAAACAACAGGCACTTAGAGAGCTGCCCCATCCTCAGGGACAGTGCCCCTGGGGCGGGCATGGCCAGGCCCCCGTGGACACTGGAGCAGCCGCATCACCTAGGGACAGGGCACCCGCGGCAGGGGGCACACGGCGGGCACCTTTGGGGATGACGCGCCCATCTGGGAGCTGGATGTCCTCCGTGCAGCGGCGGGAGACAAGGGTCACGGGTGGGAACTGGCGCAGGCTTTCCTTGATGCACATCGTTGTGAAGGGCAGCTGGGTCAGGTCGTCCCTGGGGAGAACGAAGCTGTGCCTTAAGACCAGGCCACGGCGACATGACCCCCCGCCCCCAACCCCACAAACACGCATACACTCAAGGGCAGCTGGGCAGGAAACCTGGGCAGTTTTTCAGACTTGCCTCAGTTTCCATCATTCGCAGTCTCTCATACCCTTACCGCTGCGGCTTAGGCTGCAAAATACCTGAGCACCGACCAGTCAGAACCGCGCTAGCAGTGGGCCCCCGCTGGGCCAGCATCGACCCTTTCATTATTGAGTTATGTGGAGGTCAGGGGCATCTGGCGGAGGAGCCAGGGCAGCCAGGGGGGTTCAGGGCAGCAGCGACTTCCCGGCTTGTATGGATCCATTTCAGTATTTAAAAACCAGAGCATCTTCTCCTTATGCTATTATTACTGTTATTTACTTAATATTTTTTTCCTTTGGATTTTAGGGCCCAAAATGGGGTTAATGATAACTCTTGGGGTTCATGTTCTAGATCATTTCTTTAAACCAACAGGTTCTCTCTCTCTCTCTCTTTTTTTTTTTTTTTCTGAGACAGGGTCTTGCTCTGTTGCCCAGGCTAGAGTGCAGTGGCATCATCATAGTTCACTGCAGCCTCAAACTCCTGGGCTCAAGCAATCCTCCTGCCTCAGCCTCCTGAGTAGCTGCAACTGCAGGCATGCGCCACCATGCCCGGCTAATTTTTCTATTTTTTGTAAAGACAGGATCTCGCTCTTGCTCAGCCTGGTCTCAAACTCTTGGGCTCAAGTGCTCCTCCTGCCTCACCCTCGCAGAGTGCTAGCATTACAAGTGTGAGCCAGTGTGCCCGGCCAGGTTCTCTTTTAAAGAAATTTTATCACCAGGTGTGGTGGCTCACACCTATAATCCTAGCACTCTGGGAAGCTGAGGCGGGAGGATGGCTGAGATCAGGAGTTTGAGACCAGCCTGAGCATGAGTGATACCCCGTCTCTACCAAAAATAAAATAAAACAAAATAGCCAGGCATGGTGGTGTACACCTGTACTCCCAGTTACTCGGGAGGCTGAGGCAGGAGGATCGCTTGAGCCCAGGAGTTCGAGGTTGCTGTGAGCTAGGCTGACACCATGGCACTCTAGCCAGGGCAACAGAGTGAGACTCTGTTTCAAAAAATAAAATAAGATAAATAAATAAATAAGAAAGTTTATGTTGCCACCACAAAGGGCAGACATCATCCCTGGCATAAAGGTAGCCACACGTACAAACACCACTGCAAAAACAGATGAATGTCATTTAATTATGGCTAGACAACCTCTCCTGCCCAACTCTTTGAACCTGAGGCATCTTCCCCCTTTGTTAAAAAGGCAGATTCACTGGGCGAGGTGACTCCCATCTACGATCCCAGCTTCTCAGGAGGCTGAGGTAGGAGGATCACTTGAGGCCAGGAGATTTGAGACCAGCCTGGGCAACATAGCAAGACCCCCATCTCTAAAGAAATTTTTTAAAAGAAATAGCCAGGTGCAGTAGCATGCCTGTAGTCCCAGCTGCTTAGAGGATCAGGCAACACAGCAAGACCCCATCTCACAAAAGGAAAAAAAAAGGCACATGAGCAAAGTGTTCAGGACACAGCAGCACCAAACTGAGATGCTTCTCTGAGGTCATAATGCAAAAGGTTGAGAGAGAACAGAGGGAACTTTCTCACTGTGCAAGTTGATGCTAGTAAATGCTATGTTTTCTTTGCACCACCCAAAGTCAGCTCTACATGGCACACATCTAAAAGAGACTGGGTTATTGTTCATGACTCTCCACTTCCTCCCTGTCTTAGAATGGTGCACCTGTGTTCTTGGCTGTTTGATGCGACAGCACCTTTTACTCAGGTGAATGGTGCATACATCCTACCCCACTCATACTGGGCTTGGCCATGTGACTTGCTTTAGCCAATGTGACGTTATGATTAAAAGCAAGCAGACCTTTTAAATTGCGTGGCTTTTGGTGCTTCTGGAATCTGCGTTGAGAAGAACATGACCCATGGGTAGCTGCGGGTCCAAGAACAGACCTGAACCCAACTCTTAGTTTGGAAGCAACTCCAGTTCACTCAGCCAAGCCCAGCAGCAACAAAAGTCACGTGCGTACAAAAGGAAGAAATAAACGCTTGCTGCAAACCACTGAGCTTGGGGGCTGTTTGTTATGCGGCATTGTCGCTGACTCGGACACTCTGAGAACTCCTGCATTATGAGACATGATTACCAGCACTGTTTTACAGCGGAAGACACTGGAATTCAGGAAGCGTCAATGACTTGTCTAAGGTCACACCTTGAGTCACTGGGAGAGTGAAGCTTCACTCCCAAGGCTCTGGCCTCAACCTGCCCCCATCCCTCCCCCAACCCCAAACTGACCACTCCAGCTCCTCCAGCTCTCGGCCTTTCATGACTTCCTGGATCTCCTCCCGGCACTTCTCCTGGTATTCTGGATACTTCGCCAAATTGAACAGCACCCAGGAGAGCCCACTGGATGTCGTGTCGTGACCTGCAGGCAGATGAGGTCACCTGAATGGAGGCTGCCTGAAGACAGCGGAGATGCCATCTACAGACAGTGGCGCCCTCCTTGCCCTCCCTCATCCTCACCCTGCGTCCTCACCCTCGAACATGAAGGTGTCCGCCTCAGCTCGGATGTCCTCGTCTGACAGTTCCTTTCCGTCTTCATCCTGAAACGGGCAGGAGAGGATGCTCAGCCCACTTCGTCCCACCCTCTGCATCCCGGGGGCCCCTCGAAAGTCAGATCTCCCCTCTCTTAAGCCAAGCTGCGGGGGAAAGTATTCCAGGCAGATGGAAGTATGCAACTTGTCTAAGAAAGATGGCAAAAGAAAAGGAAGGTTAAAGGTGAGCTCCTACTTCCCGAGCAGCTTCTAACACCAAGAATCCCTGCTGTTGCCCGGGCGCGGTGGCTCACGCCTGTAATCCTAGCACTCTGGGAGGCCGAGGCGGGTGGATTGTTTGAGCTCAGGAGTTCGAGACCAGCCCGAGCAAGAGTGAGACCCCGTCTCTACTAAAAAAATAGAAAGAAATTGGCTGGACAACTAAAAATATATAGAAAAAATTAGCCGGGCATGGTGGCGCATGCCTGTAGTCCCAGCTACTCGGGAGGCTGAGGCAGGAGGATTGCTTGAGCCCAGGAGTTTGAGGTTGCTGTGAGCGAGGCTGATGCCACGGCACTCTAGCCTGGGCAAATGAGTGAGACTCTGTCTCAAAAAAAAAAAAAGAAAAGAAAAGAATCCTGCTGTTTGCACGGCAACAACCTTGCGGTCAAGTCTTACGATCACCATGGTATAAATGGGGAAACTGAGGCTCAGGGAGAAGAGTAATATAACCAAGTTCAAACATCCACAAAGTGGGCCGGGTGTGGTGGCTCAGGCCCATAATCCCAGCACTTCGGGAGGCTGAGGCAGGAGGATCACTCGAACCCAGGAGTTTGAGGTTACAGTGAGCTATGATCACACCACTGCATTCCAGCCTGGGTGACAGAGCAAGACCCTGTCTCAAAAAGATTTAAAAAAAATAATAAAAAAGAATCCACTAAGTGGCAGAGGCAGGACTGGAATCTAGGACTCCGAATCAGGAACCCATATGCTGCTCAAAAATTCCACAGAAATGCCACCAGTGAGGGACCAAACACCTGTGCAAGTGTCACGTCTCTTCAAGGTCACATATTTCATCTTCGTAGCTGTTATGGGCTGAAGGGTGCCCCATCCCCTAGAATTCACAAGCCCTAACCTCCAGCACCCCAGCATGTGACCATGTTTGGAGACAGGGTCTCTGCAGAAGCGATCAGATTAAAAATGAGCTTATGAGCGTGGGCCCTAATCCAGTATGGCTGGTGTCCTTATAAGAAGAGATTAGGACAAAGACAAAGATTATGCACAAAGGAGAGGGGAAGTACAGACGCAGGGAGAAGACAGCCATCTATAAGCCAAGGAGAAAGGCCTGGAACGGATCCTTTCTCCATGGCCCTTACAAGAAACCAACCCTGCAGATGCCTTGATCTTGGACTTCCAGCCCCCAGAACTATGAGAGAATAAATGTCTCTTGTTTAAGGCCACCCAGTCTGCGGTACGTTGCATGGCAGCTTGAGCAAACTCACGCAGTGAGTCTTTTTATTTATCTATTTTTGTAGAGATAGGGTCTCAATCTGTGGCCCAGGCTGGAATGCAATGGCTCGATCACAGCTCGCTGCAACCTCAAACTCCTGGCCTCAAGCAATCCTCCCGCCTCAGCCTCCTGAATAACTGGGACTACAGGCACGTGCCACCATGTCAGGTAATATTTTTATCTTTTTGTAGAGATGGGGTCTCACTATGTTGCCCAGGCTGGTCTTGAACCCCTCAAGACCTCAAGCAATCCTCCTGCCTCAGCCGCTCAAAATGCTGGGATTATAGGCATGAGCCACCAAGCCAGGCCCTATGTGAGTTTTAACATGTGTCATTTCACGAAGTTGGTGCCATTCCTTGGAGAGGCCGTCCTGGCCAGGGCTCCGCCCTCCAAGGGCCCAGCCTCACCTTGGCCAGGAGCAGCACATCGATGAAGTCCAGGGTCTTGCCCTGCTTGGCCTTGAGCCAGGCCTCGGCCCCCTGCTGACGCAGTGCCCGCCGCCGCTCCTGGATGACTTCATTGGTGAAGCGGTGCACGGTGTCACAGGCCTGCCTGAAACGCCGCCCATCCGCCGTGCGGTAGTAGATGAAGTCCAGGTACTGGTGCAGGCGGTACTGGCGCTTGACGGCCAGTGCACTCAGCTCGATGATGGCGGAGATGTAGTCGCTCATGTTCCTGCCGCGGAGAAGAAAGGCCATGAGCGTGGCCCATCCCCTAGCCCAGCCCAGACAGACCCACGGCTTGGCTAAGACAAACCTCCTCTCCCCATTGGGCAAATAACAAATGGAAGCCCTGTATTAACTCTATTTTGGGGGCATGGGGATTTGCGGGGTTTGTTTGTTTATTTTTCTGAGACAGGGTCTTGCTCTGTCACCCAGGCTAGAGTGCAGTGGTATCATCATAGCTCACAGCAGCCTCAAACTCCTGGGGACTCAATCTATCCTCCTGCCTCAGCCTCCCGAGTAGCTGGGACTACAGGTGCAAGCCACCATGCCCACTATTTTTTTTTTTTTTTTGTATTCTTGATGCTCTGGCATCTAGGGCCTTGCTAATTAGGGGATGCCCCTTGAAAGACGAGCAAATTCTTAAAGAAAGTAAAGAACTCATCCAAGAGCATGCCTTTCATAAACAAACCAACTAATGCAGACCAAATACTCAAACATTGATCAGGACAAGACACTATCCCCCTTTTTTACTCCCCCCAGGGGCTGGGTACCAGGCAGCTAAAGGCAGCTCCTACACACCCCAGAGTCCAGTGGAACTATTCAAATTAGCCACCCCTAAGCCTGTTTACCCTGCCTCACCTGTTCTTTCCCGCAGAAACCACAAAAAAGGCCTTTGCCCACATTTTTTTCTGACGGATCCTGGTAATTCCCTGTGTGGCCCTGTGTGGTGGAATGTGCCCCCTGCTCTTGGAAGCCATAAAAAAACAAACTCCCTTTTCAACATCAGTCATTGCCTGATCTGCTGGCCTCACCAGACATGAACAAAACCAAAATCCCAGGCCCAAAGAGTGACGGGACTTCCAAGACAGATGTAGCCATTGTAGCATCACTGCAACTAAATGGCCGCAATCCTCGGAGGGGGAGAAAATATTTGCAAATCATTTATCTGATAAGGTGCCGGCACCCAAAATACATGAAGAACTCTTAGAACTCAATAATAAAAAGACAACCCAATTTAAAAACAGGCAAAGGGTCCAAGAGACATTTCTCCAAAGCAGATAGACAAATGACAAGTGTGAAAAGATGCCTGACACCGTTAGCCATCAGGGGAATGCAAATCAAAACCACAATGAGGTGCCGCTTTACCCGACTAGGATGGCTAGAATCAAAAAGAAAAATTAAGACAAGTGTTGGTGATGATATGGAGAAATTGGAACCCTCTGCCAAAGACTTAGGATTATGAAGAAAAAGAAGAAGAAAATAAGCAATGGAACCCTCATACACTACTGGTGGGAAAAACAAAATGGGGCAACCACTCCGGGGGAAAAAGAAAGTCTAGCAGTTCCTCGAAAGGTTAAACATGGGGTCACCATATGACCCAGCAATTCCACTCCTGGGAATCTATTGAAGAGAATTAAAAATATACGTTCACACAAAACCTTGTACATAAATGTTTATAGCACCATCATTCCTAATAGTCACAGAGTGGAAACAATGCCCATCAATTGGTGAATGGGAAAACAAAGTGTGGTATTATGTGATAAATGGAATATTACTCAGCAATGAAAAGAACTAAATCACAGATGCATGCTACGACCTGGATGAACCTCGAAAACGTTATGCTGAGCGAATCAAGGCAGACACAAAATTCACATGATTCCATCTATACGACATGTCCATGCTAGGCAGGAGGTAGATTAGTGATTGCCCAGACCTTGAAGAAGAAAGACGTGGGAAAGGACTACTAAAGTGTGTGGGGTTTCTTTGGGGGATGATGAACATATTCTGAAATTGATTGTGGTGATGGTTGTACAACTCTGAATATACTAAAAACAATTCAATTGTGTACTTTAAATGAGCGAATAGCATAGTATATGAATTGTATCTCAATAAATCTATTTTTTTTAGACTAGTCAAATGCAGTAATGATAAGGGGGTAAATCTATTATTTAAAAAAACAAAACAAAACAAAAATGCTAACCAGCCTGGGCAACATAGAGAGAGAGAGAGAGAGACCCTGTCTCTCCAAGAAGTTAAAAACCTTAGCCGGATGTGGTGGTGCGTGCCTGTTCTCCAGCCTAGGCAACTGAGCAAGACCCTGTCTCTAAAAAACTAAATAATATTAAAAATTAAATAAATAAACTCAATTAAAATAAAATGAAGCCGGGTTGCAAGGAGCCGTCCTTAGTCATGAAGTGGGCTTGTTTTCATGCACTTATTATAGTCTGTTGTTTTCTCATTTATTTATTTGTTCATTGTTAACTGCCTGTCTTCCCACCAAAATGGAAGTTCCAGAAGAGCAAAGGCTTTTCTGTCTTGTTGGCTACTGTGTTCCCAGTACCTAGTTCAGGATGGGCACATAGTAGGCATTCCGTAAATATCTCTTGGATTAATTAATTAATTAATTAATTGCTAAGGTCATCTCTGCCTTATCCAACCAAAACATGCCCCTACATTGCCCGAACAAACAAAGTCATCAGCTTGTTGCTGAGGACCTACTGTGTGTTACAAACTTTACGTTCATCATCTACCTTATTCCTTATCTCCCCACATAGACAACAAGCTCCATGGAACTGTGACTGTCTGTGGCTCACAGCCACATCCTCAGCAGTTAGCCCGGTACCAGGCACACAGTAGGTACACAATGAATATTTGATGAATGAATGAATGAACCAGGGCAATGCTTTTATTTTATTTAATCACTCAACAAATATTCTCTGAGCATCCACTATGTGCCAGGTCAGTGCCACATCTATTTACCCTTAAAGCATCTCTCAAGGAGTCACGGGTTATCATCTTCATTTGACAAACAAGGAAACTGAGGCTCAGTACGTGGGGGTGGGGGAGACACTGTCCAAAGACCACACATTCTTCATGAAAGAATGGAAAAAACCTAACATGTACTGAGCCCCTAGTATGTGTCAAGCCATTGACTCACATGATCTCATTTAATTCTCCCATGATGACTATGGGAAAGGGTCTATTACGATGTCTATTTTTTGAATAAGGAAACTGAGTCTCAGAGAGGCGATGCTGGTCTCCTAGAACCGCATGGCCTGTCGGGGGCGGAGCTGCTGCCGCCCAGGTTGCCTGACACCTGGGAGTTCGCTTTCTCCTGCCACCACCTGGCCCGTGGAGCGGCCGGCTCCGTCTTCCCGAGGAAGGTCACACTCACTCTTGGCAGTTGCTGTTGTAGCTGAAGACACATTTCTGGAGACTGTCCAGGGTCATGAGGCTGACATGCTCGAACATGTCCAGGGAGACCACCGAGCCCTCTGCCAGACGCCGCCATTTAGCCTGGAAGAAAGACACACAGCGAATGGGTGGGGAGCCCACAGACGGGGGGCGAGCCCGACAGGGATCTGGCTGCGTCCTCGCTACACCCGCACTTTATAGATAAAAAAAGAAACGAGGCCTCCTGACATCACACGACCCGCCCGTGAGTTGGAGCCTATCCGTCTCACTCCCGGGACTCACGTGCATGACGTCGGTGCACTGGTTGAAGATCTTCATGTACGGCTTCAGGATGTCGAAGTGGAAGGCGGGCGTCAGCAGGCGGCGGTGCCGGCTCCACTTGTCACCTTTGCTGAGCAGTAGCCCGTCCCCTGGGCCCAGAAGACGCAGGTTAGGGGACCTCACCTGTTACTCTGAAACCCTCCAGGGAGGCCCCACGCCCAGATCTCTCTTCCCTGAAGCCCCAGTCTGCCCACTTGGCACTCACCGAGCCAAGGTTTCAGGAAGCCGTAGAAAAGCTCGTCCTTGGGGGCGATGGCAGCTGTGGAGAGGGAGGTGGCAACAGTGACTCAGCACAGAGTTCTGAGCATTGACCTTTGCTTGTGACTTCCTGGGCCCTCCTTTCTGAGGGCTCTGACCTCCCACCTCACCCCTCCAGTCCATCCTCCACTCCTGCCCCGGAAAGATCCTTATAACACGCTGATCTGAACATGAGCCTCCCCTGCTCAAACGCCTCCCATGGCTCCCCACTGCCCTTGTAAAGAAGTTCAAGTTCAGCCTAGCATTGAAGGCCCTGCCCCATCTGGCCCTTGCATGCCTTGCCTATTGCATCCTTCGACATACACCAGATACCCCCATTCCCACGGCATGTTGTCACTCCCCTCCAAACCTCTGGCCAGGCTGGGTGCTCTATCGAGAATGGCCTTCTTCGCTTGAGTCTCTCCTGCCCCCCTCTCTTCTGCTAGCTCGGGCCATCCGAATCACACCTGTGCTCCCAGCCTCCAGCCTCACCCCGTCCACTCTGCCTCTTACGCTGGCCCCGCGGGGATCCCATCCGACTGCCGGATCGGCAATGCCCCTTCCTGCTCACACGCCCGTCGCCCTCACGCCCCAGCTGCCTGGCCCATTTCCAAAGCCCTGAATGACCTGCCCTTGTCCGGACCTCTCAGAACACCTCTGTCCTCCACCCACCGCTGGTCGACATCACAGAACTTTTCTCCTTCTCTGCTCTCGGCCCAGCCACCGGCTGCCCTCCTGCTCCCAAACACTGCATCCTCCGGTCCCACCTTGGATGCCCCTCTCTCCAACGATCACTCTGGGCGGGGTTGCGTCTACCCAGTGACAAGCACCCCCTCGAGGGGAGGGACCGTGTTGATCGCTGATACATGTTGGTGCTAAAGAAATTTTTTGTGAATGAGTGAATGAATGAATCAATCCACCAAAGAATGAATGAATGAATGAAAGAATAAACAGCTGGATGGATGCATGGATGGATGGATGGATGGATGGATGGATGGATGGATCCTTCTTCTATAAACTCAACAAATGTAGGACTGAATGGGCAGGTGCCCAGGAAGGAAGTACCTGAAACTCAAGTGATGTCACTGTTCCCTTAATGTGACTCAGACACCTACACGCACACGCTCCCCAGGAGTTGGCCAGCTGCTAGCCCAGTCATCTCTCTACTCGTTCTCGCGCTCGGCACACCTCTCCTGCTGCCTTCTGTGCCCAGCCCGTGCTGGGTGAAGCTGAGGACCCAGAGATGGCTCAGCTCCACGCCCCACCTGCAGGAGGGGCGCCCGGGGTAGGGTGGGAAAGGGAGGCGGGGGGACGCCGTGCAATTATCGGGCAGGTAGGACGTGTGCCAGGTGCTGAGGCAGGCGTGGAGAAAGGGCTGTTGGAAGTCAGGGCAGGCTTCCTGGAGAGGAAGGCGGGCCCCGCAGGTGTCCTTCTGACACTCAGATCTGGTCACTGGCTGCCTGGCTCGAACATCTCCCGCGGTTCCCTGTCACCCCCGGGATAAAGTGCAAGCTCGTTCACTTTGCAATCCAGTGAGGCCCCATTCCTACTTCCTTGACACGTCACCTCCACTCCAGTCACCCTGGTCACCTGAATTCCCCTGGAACTTTCACACACCTGCCCCCTTTGCACTCTCCACCTGGGACTCCTCACCTGGCAAACTCCTATGCATCCTTCAAAGCCCCGCTTCATGGAAACCTCCTCCAGGAAGCCTTCTCCAAGCCCCCTTCCCTGCTGAATCCTTGCTCTCCCATCCTCATGTCCCTCCTGTACTCCAACCCTGACCATGTGATGCCAGGATAGTCTGTGTCCAGGTTGGCTCTCTCATCCGTTTCCTCCTCCAGTAAAAAGGGAGCAGTAACACCGACCTCGGAGAGATTATGTAAGAAAAGCCCCGCATGGCTGGTTCACAGTGTGGAACAGTGCTTGGCTGGGAAGGTGTGTGTCTCTGTGGTTGACAAGTTAGATTCTGGTCAGCTTGGTCTAGGTTCAAATCCAGCCCCATGTGAGTCTGGACACGTTGCTACCGTCAAAGGAGGAAATCGATCAATCATCCCTCATAGCGTCCCTGCACGACTCAACAAGCTGATGTGTTCCTGGCATGCGAGGTGCTCATTGAATATGTGTGAACACAAATGAATAACTGACCGACTGTTGGCCACTTTTATTACCATAATTACGATGATCTCTTATTGCCTCAACAACTTGTGAGAGGAATGCTCTGGTGCCCTGTTAGTAAAAAATGAATGCGCGGCTGCTGTGGAAAACAGCAAAGCGATTCCTTAGAAAGTTAAACATAGAGGCTGGGCGCAGTGGCTCACTCCTGTAATCCCAGCACTCTGGGAGGCCGAGGCAGGAGGATCACTTGAGGTCAGGAGTTCAAGACCAGCCTGAGCAAGAGAGAGACCCCGTCTCTACTAAAAATAGAAAGAAATTGGCCAAACAACTAAAGATAGAAAAAATTAGCCGGGCATGGTGGCACATGCCTGTAGTCCCAGCTCCTCGGGAGGCTGAGGCAGGAGGATCGCTGGAGCCCAGGAGTTTGAGGCTGCAGTGAGCTGTGATGATGCCACTGCACTGCAGCCTGGGTGACAGAGCAAGACCCTGTCTCAAAAATAAATAAATAAATAAATAAATAATGAAGCACTGACACCTGCTACGATGTGGACGAACCTCAAAACCATGATGCTTATTGAAAGAAGCCGGGCACAAAATGCCACATTTTACATGGCCCCTTTTATATGCTATACCCAGAATAGGCAAATCAAAGAGAGAGAGAGAGAGAGAGAGAGAGCATGCATGAATTAGAGGTTACTAGAAGGTAGGAGGCAGGGAGAAATGAGAAGTGATTACTTAATGGGTGCAAGGTTTTTTATGGGGTGATTAAAAATTTTGAAACTGGAAAGAGCTGGTGGTTGCACAACATTGGAAATACACCAAATACCACTGACTGTTCACCTTAAACGGTTAATTGTACGTTATGGAAATTTCACTTCAATTTCAAAAAGACTACATAAAAGCAAGCTATAATTACATGCCTATGTATCACCGTCCGTCCTCTATAAAGCACGTTTTCCTACTTCCTCTCATTAATGTTCCCTATTCCGGAGGCCCACGTGATGGCGAGGAAACAGGCTCCAACAGCAGCTGTCCGGGTCCAAGCCCAGAGCGGCAAGTCCCCCCAGGTGTGGCCCCAGCGGGGGACGGACGGAGTCTGTGACTGGGGACTGGGTCTGTGCAAGGCGGGGCGGGAGCTCCCAAGGGCCAGGAGGCCTGACTCCGGGCTGACTCACGGGCCCACCCTCTGCGGCTCCCTACCCGGCTTCTCCAGCAGGGAGGCAGAGAACGTCCTGCCTGTCCCACAGGACGGGAGGGCAGGGGAGGAGGGACCCAGGCATCTGCTGAGTGCCGGCCCACGCCGGAGGCCCTACTCCTTGGTCCACCTGGAGACTCACGATTAAACAGGACGGTGTTCAGGAAACTGATGCTCTGAGAAGGAGAAGGGAGAAGGGGGAAGGAGGTGGGCAGAGGAGGGAGGAGGAGAAGGAAGAAAAAGAGAAGGGAGGAGATGGGAGGAGATGCGGAAGGAAGGAGAGAGAGAGAAAGAAAGAAAGAAGTATATAGCTAGCTGCGGTGGCTCATGCCTGTAATCCCAGCACTTTGGAAGGCCGAGGAGGGAGGATTACTTGAGGCCAGGAGTTTGAGACCAGCCCGGCCAACATAGCAAGACCCCATCTCTAAAAATATATATATTAAAAATCAGCCAGGCGTGGTGGTGCACACCTGTAGTCCTAGCTACTTGGGAGGCTGAGGCGGGAGGATCACTTGAGCTCAGGAGTTTGAGGCCAGTCTGGGCAACATAGCAAGATCCCATCTCTGAAAATATGTTTTAAATGAGCTGGGCATAGTGGCACACACCTGTAATCCCAGCTACTCAGGAGGGTGAGATGGGAGGATCACCTTGAGGCCAGGAGTTGGAGGCTGCAGTGAGCCATGATTGCACCACTGCACTCCAGCCTGGGTGACAAAGCAAGACCCTGTCTCTAAAGAAAAAAAAGAAAAAAGGAAAAAAAGAAAAGGAAAAAAGTATATAAAAAAGGTAGAAGAGGGAAAACTCTTATTACCTACCCACATTATATTATTGAATTCTCACAACTGCTCCCATTTTACAGATCAAAAACTGAGGCCCTGAGACGCTAGATGAATTGGTGGGGTCACATAGCAAGAATGTGCTGGAGCCAGAATTGGAACCCAGCCCACCTGGATCCTGGCCCAAAGCTCTTTTCACAAGTCGGTGCCTATCCCTTGGAACAGTCACTTCTCCTAGGGTCTGGGTTCTCGCCTTAGTTTTGTGGGGAACGTCATCTTTTCACAAACGCAATAATCGGGGACAAAGGGACAGGGGAAGGGAAGGATGACAGCCCCTTCCTCTGTCATGGCTCCGGGGCAGCAGCCTCGGAAGTGGTCTCCAGATGTGTGTTTGTAGAGGCCCAAGATGGGGCCAAAGACCCTAAAATTCCTGGAGCTCTTTCTTTCCCATCCTTTCTTCCTCAAATGCCCCGCCTCGGAGCCTCACTTATGAGGAGGGTGTCGCCGGACACAGACATACCCAGCCCTGAAGGGTCAGGACTGAGAACAGGAATAACCAGAGGAGGGAGCTACGGTCTGTCTGGGGGGTCAGGGAAGACTCCCGGAGGAGGAGGCCATGGGAGCGAGTGTCGAGGGCTGAGCAAGAGCTCGCCAAGCACACTTGAGAGGCCCACGCTTAGGGATGGGTGTGGACCGCACAAAGAAAAAGTAATCCTTTCAACTTCTCCCTCCCTGACAGTCGGGGCCAGCCCAGATGATGACAGCAGGCTGCAGGCTGGGCCACCAAGAGCCCCGGCCATCCTGGGAGTGTCAGAACCCAAATGATGGGAGTGCCATGGCCTGGGATGAGGCAACACCGACTTAGCAAAACCCTAGGTGAGTAACTGCCTATCTGAACACGCTTGGATCTGACTTCCAAATAGGTTGACATCCCCTCAGAGTTCCTGGGACTCTTAGTCATTGTCACATCTTTGTCCATGCTGCTCCCACAATCCTGACTGCCATTCCTATGAACTCCTATTCATCCTTCAAAGCCCTATTCAAATGACCCCTCTTTTAGATAGCCCACCTGCCTAGAATCCCAGGTGGGCTCTGGGAGTTGAGGACTCACCCACTGTTCAGAGGCCCAGCCCACCTACCTGAGGCGCCTACCAGGGGCTTAATGTAATCGGGGTGCACCAGAACCACCAGTGGCAAGATAGGTCCCATCCACACCAAAACCACATGGTGCATGTTGTCCAGCACCTTCTTCTCATCTTGAAGGCCCGTCTCATTTGGCAAGTACTGCAAGAGGTAAGGGAGAGACAGTGAGGAGGTGCCCAGCCCCAGCTTCCCCACCATCTCTCCCTCTGAGGGCAATTGAGAGTATTCACGAAATTATAGAGCTAGAGCCCCAGCATGGACCTGACACATGGCTGGTGTTTATGAGATAAAAATAGGGGCCGTGTGCGGTGGCTCACAGCTGTAATCCCAGCACTTTGGGGGGCCAAAGCAGGAGGATCACTTGAGGCCAAGAGTTTGAGATCAGCCTGGGCAACATAGCAAGACCCCATCTTTACCAAAAAACAAAAATAAAATAAAAAACTTAGCCAGGCGTGGCAATGCACGCCTGTAGTCCCAGCCACTTAGGAGGCTGGGGTGGGAGAATCACTTGAGCCCAGGAGTTCAAGGCTGCAGTGAGCTGTGATCACACCGCTGCACTCCAGCCAGGGTGGCAGAGTAAGACCCTGTCTCTTAAAAAAAAAAAGAAAAAGAAAGCAAGAAAAGAAGGAAGGAAAGAAAGAAAAATAGCAATGGCAAACACAATAATGATAATGGTTGGTATTTATCAAGTGCTTGTTATGTAAGTAACAAAATATTATTACTATTGTTATCTTCAACGCATACATGCGCCTGCACTATGTCGGGCGCTGTCGTGGGAACTTTTCATATATTGGCACATTCAACCCGCACAAGACCCCCTATGAGGGCGTCACTGCTATTTTCCCCATTTTACTTTGCTCAGAAAGGTCAAATGGCTTGCCTGAAGTTACAAGCGAGTAAGTGACTGTCCTGGTTTGGGATCTCCCAGAAGCAGTCCCTGAAACAAGGGTTCTAGAGTAACTAGTTTCTTTGGGAAATAATCCAAAAAATAAGAAAAGAAAAACCACGGCATGGTCATGGGGAAGTGAGACGGGAGGGAAGGCAGCCGATAAAGGGTGGGTTGTCAAGGACATTACCACCATGGGCAAGTGGGGCTCAGTCCTTCACCAGCAATGGGGGAGTCCTTAATTCAAAGAGCCCACCTGGGATTCTAAGCAGGTGGGCTATCCAGAGGAAGGGTCATTTGAGTAAGGCTTTGAAGGATGAATAGGAGTTCACAGGCATGGCAATCCAGATTATGTGAATAGTATGCACAAAGATGTGACAATGACTAAGAGTCCCAGGAACTTTGAGGGAATGTCCATCGACCTGGAAGTCAGAGTCAAGCACGTTCAGATAGGACGTTGTTCATCTAGGGTTTGGGGGTTTCAGAGGACAGTGTAGGACATTGTACCTCAGAGTCATCCCACCTGAGGGCAAGGGAGCAGGGATGTTTATCCACCAATACCCGTTAATAACTGAGGCTGCTCCTGAGGGCGATTAATTCCCCAGCTCGCAGCGCAGGTAGGCAGAGTGGACTCCAGCCACCAGAGTGAGCCCTAGGACACAGATACTGGCAGCGGGAAGCGGGGCCGTTGCATCCAGAAATGGGTTGAGAGAATACAGGTAGGTGCTGACATCATGATCACAGTGGCAAAGCCAGGATCCGATCCCAGGCCACCCATCTATGAAACTGCTCTTCCTCAACCTGCTGCATGAGGCAGAAACTCTTCAGACTCAATGTCAGATGGAGCTGAGTTCAAACCCACCTTCAGCCACTGTGTGACCTTGGGCAAGTCACTTAACCTCTCTGAGCTCGAATCCATACCAGAGCAAATCCAGGAAGTAGGATGGCTCCATCCCAATTTCACAGGTAGTGAGAATTAGGGGAGAGCTCAGATAGGAAGGAGCCCAACCCAGTGTTCGGCCAGCAGTAGGGCCCAGCAACTGTCAAAGGAATGAAAGAGCAACTGATTCCTTGCTGGGCCCTGTGTCTCCCTCTCTGTCAGGCTCAGCCTTGAGCCCGTCCACATCCAGGGGAAACTCTGGCCTCACCCAGGCCCCAACAGCCCAGAAGGTGGGCTGGACCACGTGGTCAAGGCCGGGCTTCAGAGCTGGGCCTGGCCAGCTGCCTCTGGGACAACTGTTGATTCCAGAGGGAGCTCCCTGGAGTACGGGCATTGGAGATGGGGCGTGGAAAATGAGTAGAAGCTCATCTAGCAGAGAATGCCATGCCGGACAGAAGGCACAGTTTCGGCAAAAGCCATGCAGGCGGATAGTCAGAGCCGTGTTATGGGAGGAGGAAGTCATTCCTTGGGACTAGAGGGGGAAGACAGAACAGGGGAGAAGTGCGGGGGTCAGAATCTAAAGGGCCTTGAATACCAGCCTTTCCCTGAATGGCAATAGGGAGCCATGGAGGGTGTGTGAGCAGGGGAGGGACATGGTTGGATTTAGGAATCCCTCTGGGGCCAGTAATGGGGGGTAGATTGGAGGGGTGAGGCAGAAGCCCAAGGGGGCAGCTGACCCACGGTCCAGCAGGGGAGAATAAGGCCTGAGCAGGGGTTGGGGAAGAAAGAGAGGAGATTCAGGCACAAGCAGGTAAAACTTGGCGAATGATGTCCCGAGGGGCAGGAAGGGCTGGGAAGCTTCCTTCCTTCTACGCCCTTCACGCTGAGATAATTCCAAAAAGAAAATAACATGTTCTTTGAGATATTAAGTGGAAATGTGTCTCCTAGTTCCTTCTTCTGAGACACTCGGTTCAAGCAGTACCTAAAATATTTCTAGAATCACTTGATACTTCCAGTGTCTGCGGGACCCAGCAGTCGAGCACACGCCTCTGCCACGCGGCGCCTGCCACATCCCAGGCCAAGTACCTCGCAGACATAACTCCAAGGAATCCAAAAAATAATCCCATCGAGTTATTAAGAATTATTATAGTCTTTTTACAGGAGAGACCCTCCTCACCCAGACCCCTGCCCCAGGGTTCCAAACTTCACAGGTGAAGGTACTTGTTGCTATAGTGATAGCTACAAAATTGTAGAGAGGACTCATCTTTAAAATCAGTTCTGCCTCACTCTGGCTGTGTGACGTTGGGTGAACTGCTTGCCCTCTCTGAGCCCCATGAAATAAATCTGCTCACAGCCCCAACAAGGCTCTTGGGAGGACGTGGGAAGCCCAGCAGTCCCACCGTCCTTACTGAATGCTTCGCACCTGCCCCAGCCCAGCCCCACCCGGCCACACTCACCATGCCCAGGTGGCCCAGCAGCCAGTTGCGCCGGGGCGGCTGGGGGAAGCAGCGCAGCCGGCGGCAGGTGATGTAGAAGCTCCAGCAGAGCCGCAGGAACCGCAGCAGCAGGCGGAACACAAAGAAGAGCAGGAGGAGGAGGAGGGCGGACACCGCGTACAGGCGGAATGTCGTCTTCTCCAGCCGCAGGAGGTGCAGCAGGTGGTCTGTGACGGGCAGCATCCTGGGGCACCCGCAGGTGGCGTCAGTGCTCTGGTGGGGACCGCTCTGCAGACACACGTGTGGCACATACACAGTGAGCCCCAGGGTCAGGCACGGTGCAGCCCAGACACCAGGAGTGCCTCTTCCTCCCCTGGCCGTGACCTCCAGCCAGCCGGTCAGACAGACGCACCGGGGGTCCCACCCACGCGCCCTCGGCCTTGACTTTTGCAGGGCACCCCTCTTGACTTCTCTACCGCCGGGCTGCCCGTGCACAGCTGGTCGGCGTCCTGGAAAACTAATACCCCCCACCCCCATAAAGGAGCAGCTCTCAACCAATGACTGATGCGCGCTGGTGGATAAATGCCCCAGCTCCCTCAACTCTCGGGCTGGGTGACCCTACTGTACGGGTTCCCACTCCCCCCAGGTTTCCGCAGCGGGGTTAAACTCCAGCTGCCCACAGCAGAAACTTTCTCTATAGGCTGTGTCCCTTCCCTCTGCTTCTTTTTTTTTTTTAGGGGGGGACAGGAGGACAGTTTCCCTCTGTCGCCTGGGCTAGAGTGCCGTGGCATCATCATAGCTCACAGCAACCTCCAACTCCTGGGCTCAAGCAATCCTCCTGCCTCAGCCTCCCGAGTAGCTGGACTACAGGCACTCATCACCATGCCGGGCTAATTTTTGTTTTTGTCGGGTTTTTTTTTTTTTTGGTAGAGAGAGGGTCTCACTATGTTGCCCAGGCTGGTCTCAAACTCCTGGCCCCAAGCAATCTTCCCACCTCAGCCTCCCAAAGTGCTGGGATTAAAGGCACGAGACACCGCACCTGGCTGAAGCATGATGTTTTCGGGGTTCACCCGCGTTGTATCACGTATCGATGCTTCATTCCTTCTACTGCGGAGGAATAGTTCATTGCATGCATTTATCACTTTCTGTTTACCCATTCTTCTGCCAATTTGGGCTGTTTCCATCTTTTGGTTGTTATGAAATACGCTAATCTGAGTACGCGTGTACATTTAGTTGTTTGGGTACCTGTTTTCAATTCTTTGGGGTTCACTTTCGTCTTCCTTGCTGGTATTTCTTGCGATCACTTCCAGATAAATTACTTGCAATCAAATCCTTGCCTTAGGGTCAGGTCCTGAAGGAATCAAAACGAAGCAGGTGGGCGACAATAACATGAATGAAACAGCGAGCAGGGACCGAGTGCTCACAGTGTGTGTCGCACGCCGCGCTCAGCGCCGTGCAAGCCTCACGTCAAGGAATTTCACACAAGTCCTCAGCGGCAGGTCCTATCACTGTGTCCATTTTCCAGATACGGAAGCTGAGTCTCAGCTCAGTTTCTTCAATGCAAGGGAGACAGGAGGTGACAGAAGTCCCCTGAGCCCCCGCCAAGGGTCAACCTCAGTCACCCTCGCTTTGGGAGACCCCGGATTTCAGATAACCCGAAGAAGACTCCAAAGTTGGGACCGGGTCTCTTCCTTCCTTTCCCTCCATTTTTCCACCTCCTGGGGCAACACAGGTAAAGGAACCTCCGTACTCCAGGTGTCCCCCTGAGCCCCCACAGCCTACCCGCCCCGCCAGTGGTGCACCCCGCTAAGGGTTCAGAGCCACTGGCTCTTCTTCCAGGAAAACTGCATCATCCATGCAGAAGAAGTGAAATTTCTATCGGTTACCACATCCCGGGAAAACAGCTGGGTGAGTTGTTGCCAAATTTAGAGAACCCAGTTAGGTAGGAGAGTGGTATGACTTAAAACACAGACGGCGTGAGCACTCATTAGGATGGCTACCATCAAAAGCAAAAACCAGGCCGGGCGCGGCCACTCACATCTGTAATCCCAGCACTCTGGGAGGCCGAGGTGGGAGGATCACTTGAGCTCAGGGGTTCGAGACCAGCCTTAACAAGAGCAAGACCCTGTCTCTACTAAAAACAGAAAAATTAGCCGGGCGTGGTGGTGCTCACCTGTAGTCCCAGCTACTCAGGAGGCTGAGGCAGGAGGATCGCTTGAGCCCAGGAGTTTAAGTTTGCAGTGAGCTAGGCTGATGCCACTGCGCTCCACCCAGGGCAACGGAGTGTGACTCTGTCTCAAAAAAACAACAACAAAAAAAAAAAACCAGAAAAGAACAAGTGTTGGCGAGGATGTGGAGAAATGGGAAGTTTTGTGCACTGTTGGTGGGGATATAAAATGGTGCAGCCCCTGTGGAAGACAGTACAGCGGTTCCTTTAAACGTTAAACATAGAATTACCATGATCCAGCAATTCCACTTCCGGGTGTATACCCAAAAGAAGTGATATTTGTTCACCCATGTTTATAGCAGCATTAATCATAGCAGCCAATAAGTGGCAGAAACCGGGTGTCCATCAGTGGATGACTAGATAAACAAAATGTGATATATACACACAGTAGAATGTTGTTCAGCCTCAAACAGCAATAAAATTCTGCCACGTTGCCACAACAGGAATGAACCTTGAGGACATCATACACCAAGTGAAATGAGCCAGTCACAAAAGGACAAATACTGTCTGATTCCACTTAGGTGAGGTCCCTGGAGTAGTCCAGTCCATGCGAACATAAAGTAGATGGTGGGCGCCAGGGGCTGGGGAGGGGAATTGGGAGTTAGTGTTTCATGGGGACGGAGTGTCGGTTTGAGACGACGAGAAAGTTCTGGGGATGGATGGTGGCGATGGCTGCACCACACCGTGAATGCGCTTCACGCCACTGAACTGCACATTTAAAAATGGTTAAGATGGTAAATTTTATGTTCTATGTATTTTACCACCATTAAAAATTTTTTCACAAATGACAGAGCCGGGCATGGTAGCATGCACTTGTAGTCCCAGCTACGCAGGAGGCTGAGGCAGGAGGATCGCTTCAGCCCAGAAGTTGGAGGCTGCAGTGAGCTATAACACCACTGCGCTCCAGCCTGGGCAACAGAGTGAGATCCTGTCTTTTAAATAAAACAAAACGGACTACCTGATGTGGGCGATATTCACTTTGGAAAGCGCAGGGTAGAGGAAAGGATGGGGAATATGCGACCTCCCAGACAAAACCAAGCACGAGGAGCTCCAAGTGCCAAGTCCCACGTAGATGCTCTGAACTGGGGACATTAATGTGCACCTGGGCTGCTTCTCACACAGGCGGCTCCAGGCGACATCCTCCATAGGAAGCAGCCATGGGTAGTTATTTCCTTACTGATTTAATGACGGGGACCGATTCTCCCTACCAATGCCAGACAAGCCCGCTAATGACTAGTACTAATTGTCACCTTTCTCCAGGTGCTTCCCCACGCCAGGCCTGTCACTAAGCACTCCACAGGAATTTCTCTGGCATTCAGCTGGCAAATAACTTCAGAATCCCAGCTATGTGTCTGGTTCAGTTCTAGGCACTGGGGCCACCTCGGTGAGCGGGACAAACACAGTCCCAGCTCTCAAGAAAGAAGACCTGATATAACGCAATATGAAGTACACGTGTCATGAAAGAGGTAAGGCAGGAGGTGGTGGGCTGAAGAACAGCCCCTCAAAAGATACCACTTTGGCCGGGTGCGGTGGCTTACGCCTGTAATCCTAGCACTCTGGGAGGCCGAGGCAGGAGGATCATTTGAGCTCAGGAGTTCAAGACCAGCCTGAGCAAGAGTGAGACCCCGTCTCTACTAAAAATAGAAAGAAATTGGCTGGACAACTAAAAATATATAGAAAAAATTAGCCAGGCATGGTGGTGGTGTGCACCTGTAGTCCCAGCTACCTGGGAGGCTGAGGCAGGAGGATCGCTTGAGCCCAAGAGTTTGAGGTTGCTGTGAGCTAGGATGACGCCACGGCACTCTAGCCTGGGCAACAGAGCAAGACTCTGTCTCAAAAAAAAAAAAAAAATACCACTTCCGGCTAGGCACAGTGTAATCCCAGCACTTTGGGAGGCCAAGAGAGGAGGATCGCTAAAGGCCAGAAGTTCAAGACCAGCCTGGCCAACATAGCAAGACCCCATCTCTACAAAGGAATTTTTTAAAAAAAATTAGCAGGGCACGGTGGTGCTCACCTATAGTCCCAGCTACTCAGAGGCTGAGACAGGAGAATAGTTTGAGCCCAGGGAGTTTGGGGTTACAGGGAGCTATGATCGTGTCACTGCACTCCAGCCGGGGTGACAGAGCAAGAGCCTGTCTCTAAAAAAAAAAAAAAAAGAAGAAGATTCTACTTCTACTTCCTGGTGTCCCCGGAACCGGTGAATGGGACTTTATGTGCCAATGTCTCTACAGATGCAATTAGTCGAGGATCGTGAGATGGGGAGATGAGCCTGAGTTCTCTAGGTGGGACTTAAATGTAATCACAAGTGTCCTTACGAGAAAGAAGTGGAGGGAGATTGGACACGCAGGAGAGGGGAAGGCCGTGTGATGACGGAGGCAGAGATCAGAGTGACGTGGCCACAAGCCCAGGAGCCCCGGAAGCTGGAAGAGGCCAGGAACGGGTCCTCCCCCAGAGCCTGCAGAGAGGTCGCGGCCCTGCCAGCACCTGGATTTCAGACTTCCGGCCTCCAGAACTGGGGGAGAATTAACTCGTGTTGTTTTTAAGCCACCGAGTCTGCGGTCACCTGTGACAGCAGCCACGGGAAGCTCACACACAGGGGCAGAGAATGGAGAATAAGTCTTTTAGACAAGGCGGTCGAGGAGGGGTATCTGGGCAGAGGTTTGCGTGAAGTGAGGAACTGCCATGAAGGGAGATTTCTTATTAAATACACGCATGTACATGCACGCACATGCCACCGACATCTGGGTTCTATCTCTGACCCCTTCACTGCCTAGTTATGTGGTCTGGGCCTCAGTTTCCCCATCTGCACCTGGCGGGGGTGACTGTAAAAAGATGATCTCTGGGCCCACCCCCATGTGACCTTTGCTGTGTGTGGCTCAGGGGGGTGAGGGGAGGCGCCACCATGTTGGCAAGCCCAAGAAGCCTGAGAAGGAGTCAATGTTTTCAGCCAAAGGGGGCCACGCGCATCACCTGCACCCCCTTAGGCCACCTGGCTGCAGTATGGCTCCCATCCCAGCCACCACAGTCACCTTTCTAAAGGCCCACCACTCCCACGCTCTAACACCCTCCATGGCTCCCTACTCCCCTCAGCCTGGCATCCAAACCCTTTCGGGCTCAAGGATCCCCCTTTTTGGTCTGCTTTGGACCCTTTTTTCTTCACCCAGTTTGTAAATGTTGGGGTTCCTTAGAGCTGCACTTGTCCCTGCTTCCTTCTGTGCACACCTCCTGGGGATCTCACCCCTCTCGTGGCTTCAGCGAACCCATCTCAGAGGCGATTCTAATGTCTTGGTGTCCAACAACGATAGGTCCAGCCACCTCCTGGACGTCCCCCGGGGGGCATCTCCCAGACTTCAGATTCACCTCACCTCCTTCCCCCACCCTTTCTCCCCACATCCAAACTGTTTCCCGGTCCTGCCAGTTGTCTCACCTAAACATCTTTCCCATCCACCCATTCTTCTCCATCCTCATCATCCCACTGTGGTAGCTTCTTCCCACCAGTCTCAAGTTCCTTCTTTGCCCCCGACCCAAGAAGTCCATTCTCCGCACGGCAGCCAGAAGGATCCTCCTAAAATTAAATCAGACCATGAACTTCCCTTGCTCAAAATTCTCCCATGGCTCCCTACTACACTGTAAGTGAAATTTAGACTCTTTGTCATAGACCACGGCACCCTGCGTGGCCCAGTCCATGTGGATCCCTCTAGCCCTGTCTCCCACCACCCTCGTCCTCACTCACTCAACTCTGGCCACCCCGGCCCACTCTGGCCACAGACCAAGCTCCTTCCTACTCAGAGCCTTTGCACATGCTGTTCCCTCCACCTGCATGCCTTTCCTCCAGCTCTGCCCACGCCGGCTCCTCATCCTGAGTAGAGCCCACTCTACCTCGATGGTCCATTCCTTCTCACCACAATGAGCCACCTCCCCTTCCTCGCTCCCAAAAGAATGGCTGTGCACCTGCCATGCGGGGCGATTTTCACAGCCGCTTGTTTCATCTTCTCAGCAGCCCTCGAAAGGAGTCAGAGGACTTCGGAGAGGAGTCGCAGGGAGAGCCCCCACCCGGGAAAACCCTAGCTGAAATCCCAGAGAAGATGTCTTCCCGAAGGGTTGAAATGGGGAGGAATTGGGACAAGAGAATGCACCAGCCCTGGAGAGGGGTCCCTGCTCTGGGTGGCCAGGCGCGTGCAGAGGTGCATGGGGAGGGTTACAGTGGGGAGTTCTGAAGCTGTGCCACCTTATCTGCCCCCCAATCCAGGCACGCACTGCAGTCCTTCCCGGGCTGGCTCTGCTCCCAGCAGAAGCAGCATATGCTGTGGGCACCCAGATGGGACGCTCCTTGGGAACCTCAGTTTTCTCCACTGTGAAATGGGAATAATAGCAAGAAATCTATCCGATGCCCGGGGAAAAAGCCCCATGAATGGTACATTGGGGAAGTCCTGTCCTTTCCACGGCTGGGTTCCCGCCGCCTCCCCAGGCAAGACCACTCCTGGCTGACACCCTCAAAAGAAGGTGTCACAAAAAGGTTTGAGGCGGCACAGTCACTCAAAAAGTGAAACAGAATTATCACATGGCCCAGCAATTCTGCTCCTGGGTGTCCACCCAAAAGAACACAAAACAGGTGTCCAAATACTCGTACAAAAGCTCATAGCACCGCTAATCACAACAGCCAAAAGGTGGAAGCAGCCCAAGTGCCCATCAATGAATGGATGGGTAAATAAAACACGGCATATCCATAAATAAAACAATGAATGGCACTCGGCCACCACAGAAAGGAACGAAGTGCTGGTATACAGACAATGTGGATGGACCCAGAAAACACCACGCTAAATGAAAGAAGGCAGACACCAAACACAAAAGGCCACATACGGTACAATCCCGTGTATATGACGTGTCTAGAACAGGTAAATCCATAGACAAAGAAAGCAGATTTGTGGTTGCCAGGGGCTGGGGAAGGGGGAATGAGAAGTAGCTGCTAAGGGGGATGGGGTTTTGTTTGTGGGGGATGAAAACATTCTGGAACTAGACATAGGTGGTGGTTACACAGACTATGGATGTACTAAATGCCGCTGAATTAAATGCTTTAAAATGGTTAATTTTATATTAGCTGAATTTGCCTAAATTTTTAAAAATATCAAAAACAAAAAAAAGAGAGAAAAAGCACTTTGAAAATGCATGAGAAATTGATCATGTTGGCTGCCTCTGGAAGGGGCCTAAAAGAACTGCGGGCAAGATGGGCCAGGTGCAGTGGCTCACACCGGTGATCCCAGCACTCTGGGAGGCCGAGGTGGGCGGATCCCTGGGGCTAGGAGTTCGAGACCAGCCTGAGCAAGAGCGAGATCCTCTCTACTACAAATGGAAAAATTAGCCGGGCATGATGATGCGTGCCTGTAGTCCCAGGCTGAGGCAGGAGGATCCCTTGAGCCCAGGAGTCTGAGGTTGCAGTGAGTTATGATGACGCCATTGCACTCTACCCAGTGCGACAGAGCGAGACTCTGTCTCAAGGAAAAAAAGTTAGCCAGTGTTACTATTCCTATATTACTATTTTGTAGTAGCGAGAGCAATTCAGAGGGGCACCTTCAGAATGCCGTGGCTGGCTGGTGTGCCCACTCCCTGAACCAGCCCCCAGTCTCATCCCAGATGCAGGGCAAGCCACCCTGGCAGAGGCGGCCCCGCCCTGCTGGGGCCGACGTTATCGGGCCATGGAAGCGCCAGTGACAGGCTCCCCGACCCGGCCCACGCCCAGGGAGCGCTGGTTTGTCAGGTTGGCCCGGCCAGCCGCCAGCTGGAGACTTGTTATACAAGGTGTGTGGGCTCCCGAGAAGGAATGTGGGACATGGACCCGGGCCCAGGTCAGGCAGCAGGTACATGCCTCTTCTTGAATAGCAGGGGTTGGGGCCAGCCGGGAGCCTGGCGGAGGAGCACCCCAGTGCTGGTCCCATCACCCCACACCCCAATCCTCGCTTCCACTCCTTCTCTCAGCCTGCAGTCGAGACATCCTGCCTCCTGTTCTGACTCAGGCTATCCCTTTCACTTGCTCAACACCCAAGGGCTGGCTCACCCCAGAGAGTCACGTTCCCGCAAAGTGCCAGACCCCAGAAGGTCTGGGGGGTTCTAGGTCTGAGGTATCCACTCTGAGCACCCCAAATTTGTGAGGTTCTGAAAAAGAGCTTCAGGGTCAGTAATGACTGTGGAGGGCAAGGCCAAGTTGGCAGATGGGGTGGGAGATAACCCCACTGCGGCTTTGATCACATTTCAACCTTTCACCTGAAGTTTCCCTGGCCCAGCGGGGTTAAAACCACTAGTTTTAGTCTAGATCATTCCAGGGCTGTAATTGTGTCTGCCTACCGTCTGGTGCAGCCATGCCTGGACATGAACCTCAGAAAGGATTCTATTAAGCTCTACCTCTTAGCTGCGTGACCTTGGACAAGTGTCTGCACCTCTCTGAGCCTCAATTTCTTCATCCATAAGACAGAAATCCTGTTTACCCACCCCACGGGGTTGTGATGACAGCGCAGCAGTTTTAAAGTGTTCAGCTCACTACCATGCACACAGTAAGCGCTTAATCAAAGGTACCTCTCAACCTCTCATTGCTGTTGGCGTTACCGTCATATTCATTGCTTCCTGGCCATGTAAGATTTGGAGAATTGGGTCCAAGGTTTGTCAAGAAGGAGAGATGGGGACCCATCCTCTGAATGTCTCCCAAGTCATCCAAGCCCCTCCGCAGATACCAGCCTGGGTCACTACACACACCAGCGCAGAGCTAATATTACCGCTCAGAAACCCAACCTGGGGTGATGCTGGGGCCATTGGAAAGGAGGCCCAGGATTTAGGGGTCAGATAGGGCTTGTTTGTCCAAATCCCAGCTCCCCCATAGGGTGTCCATGGGCACATGCTTCCCCTCTCTAGGTCTCAGTTTCCTCCCCTGTAAAATAAGGGTGGTCGGGAGGATTTGGGGGCGGAGGTTCCTCCTCTTCAGGCCTGGCGAGCAGCTTGGAGGTGCTTAGGGAGGAGCTTGATCCCGCCAGCTCTGGCTGGGCTCAGCAACAGGACCCAGAAATGGCGGGACGGGGAGGAGCGCAAGGGAGGAGGACTTCCAGGCGTCCAGCCAGCCCTGGCTGTCTCCTTTACCTCTGGGGTGAGCAGTGAGGCACGCTGAACTCGTGCACGAGGGGAGAATGGGCAGATGAACCGGGCGAGGTACCCTGAGCATGGGCACCTCCAGCCAGCCCTCGCGGAGGCCAGGGGCAACCTGGTTTTACTCTTGGCCCCTTCCTCCCTGCCTCCAGCCTGAGACTCCCCAAGTGGTGAGCCTCAGCAGCCTTGCATGGCCCAAGACCCCGGGGGACCCCAAAAAGCATCGTCCTCCCAGCATCTGTAGGACAAACATCACCTGGGACCAACTGCAGGACCTCACATAACCCTTACGGCCAGCTCGGGAGGCTGGAAGAACATCGTCTTTTCACAGAGGGGCACTTGGAAGCTCTGCGTCCGACGTGGATGGGCAGAGGGTCCCCGATGGCAGCTGCACCACGAACATAAACCCCATGGGTTGAACGCATGGTCTCCCCTTCAAGACAATGTGCGGTGGTGAAATCCCAGGGACCCCAGTCACCTTCAAGGAGGTGTCACAGGGCAGGGTTTGGACCCACCTGGGGTCCCCATCACAGACACCCAGACAGGAGGATACATCCAGGACTCCAAGGAGCACACAGGAAAAAAAATGGGCAAAAGTGTAGCAACCGTCGGGGACACCCCCACATCCTCCCCGCACACCCACCCCCCGAGTGTCCCGGACGTGCAGCCCCGTTTGGGGTCCTGGGGGTGCCCGGGGCCGGCTGCACCCCGCCCGCTGCGGCGCCCTCGCGCCCGCCCCGCCGGCCCGGAGCCCGGGGAGCCTCGGGTTACCGGCCGCGCTCGGGTTACCGCCGCCCCGCGCGCACTCACCGCGGGTCTCGGCCTCCAGCGCGCAATCGGGATCCGCGGGCGCCACAAGCCGGACTCTGCCGGCGCCGTCCCGCGGCCCGAACCTTTAACCCCGCCCGGCCGAGCCCAGAGGTCCGCCCCGCCCGGACACGCCCCCCACCACCCCGCCCTGGGCCCCGCCCGCCTCTGGGCGGGGACGAGAGCGCGGCCCCCGGAGATGGGAAGAAGAGGAGGCGTGGAAGGGAGGAGAGAGACAGAAAGGCGGAGACTGAGAGGGAGAAGGTGACACTTGGAGAGGTGCAGTCAAACCTGGACACCTAGAAGCCTCAAACCATTAGACTTCCCGCCCCTGCCCCTGTCTGGCCTCATTAGCGTCCAGTCCCCCCTCGGGAACCACATCAGCACCCCCCGTGGCCCCCACCTCAGAGCTTGCTCACAAGCTTGGACAGAGGGTCCTAAACCATCACCCTGGGGGTCCCCCCAGGAGCATCCTCTGGGGCCCCCAGAAATCTCAGACTCCACCAGCCACTGGGAAGCAGCCCTTCCACTCTCTCCGAATCCTAGGCCTGACCTGAGACTGTGCGGCCAGCAGCAGCCTCTCCCTCCAGGAAGCCCTCCAGCCTCAACGAGCAACACCAGACTGGTTCTGCTCCCCAGCACTCCCCACCCACTGCTAGTCACCATGATGACCCTCTGGCCAAGATGTCGTCCTTGGCCAGCCCATCTGCCCCAGATGTGTCCAGACAGAATCAGCCCCGCCTCTGGATGTGTCGTCCTGGGTGAGGAACTGCATTTGTCCCAGCGAGCTGTAAACTTAGAAGATTTCTTTATCTCGCTTTATTTTAATAATGCTTTCTCACTCGCTGCTGGGCCCTTGCGGGGGTGGGGAGGAAGAGGGGGACACGTTTCCAGGTGGAGAACACAAGATACAAATAATTGAAGCTTTGCTGCTTGGAGTAGGCAGAAGGGAGGCCAGGGACGAGGACGTGAAGGATGTGACATTCGAGCTGGGACTTCAGGGAGAGGTTGGATTTCAACAGGTGCAGGAGAGGGGGTGGGGCGCAGGCACAGAGAACCTGGAGGGTGTGGCTTGGCAGGTGACTTTCCCTGGCCTTGGGGTGTGAGAGGTGAGGAGGCTGGAGGGGGAAGGGGTCAACCGTGAAGGGCCTTGAAGTCTTGAGTGACTGGGGGTGGATCTGGTGGGCAATGGGGAGCCACAGATGGTGCTTGAGGAGGGGAGGCACCCCCTGTTGGTTGGTTTGCTTTAAAGCTCATTAGAGCTTTCTTTTTATTAATTAATGTTTTAACTTACGCTTGCCACATCATTGGAGTCTGTTTTTTTAGGGATGCGGGTTTAGTTTTGCCAATGACACTGACAAAAGGAGCTCATTAGAGACACTTTGGAAAATACAAAAATGCACAAAGAGCAAAGAGCTCGAGAGGGACCCCTGCAGTGGCCGAAGGAGGGCAGGGGCAAAGGGTGGGTAGCTGAGACCTGAGAGGGGACTGGGGCTAAGGTCAGCAGGTCATCCATCGCATTGGCCACTGGCTCGGTGTGGGGTTCTAGGGACCAGAGAAGGAGAAGAGGACAGGGCACCCACACGGCTCCTCTGCTCTCGGAGAGGTGGAGATCAGGAAGGAAGAGGAAGCCAAAAGCCCTGGGAAGGAGGACGCGCTGAGAGTGGGCTTCTTGGCCATGTGACCTTGAGTGAGTCACATAAGCACTCTGCGCCTCCATCCCCCTCTCAACGAGACCATGGGATGAGAGGGTATCCGCGGGCTGTTCAGCCTCACATCTGGCAGAGAGCACAGGCTGGATGCACATCAGCTCTTTGAGATTGCGCTTGGATTTGGACTACCCCAGCAGTCCTCAGCCAGAGCAGATTTTCCCCTGAGGGGACACTTGGCAATGTCCCGAGATACTTTTGGTTGTCACACTGGTCGGGGGCAGGGGGGTGTTGCTACTGGCATCTGGTGCCCGACATCCTCCAGGGCACAGGACAGCTCCCGCCACACAGAATGACCCAGCCCCTGTTGTCAACAGTACTGAAATTGGTAAACCCTGGGTCACCTCCAGTCTAAAAGGCCCATGGGACATTCAAGGAGGCACCTGGGAGGCAGTTAGGCCCAGAGATGCAGCAAAGGGCTTTTCCTGGGGCTGCAAAAGCTCGCAGCAGACTTTCAGGGGCACAGTTGAAAAGAAGAGGGATCTTGCACGCTGCTCGTGTGGCCATGTAAAATGGTTCGGCCGCTGTGGAAAACAGCTCGGCAGTTCCCCAAAAAGCTAAACATAGACTTACTCTATGACCCAGAAATTCCACTCCTGGGTATAGACCCAAAATAATCAAAAGCAGGTTCTCACGCATATAGGTGCATGGGAATGCTCATGAGTGACAGCACCATTCACAATCACCAAAGGGTGGAAACAACCCAGATGTCCATGAATGGATAAAGACATTGTGGTCCATCCATACAGTGGAATATTATTCAGTCATAAAAAGGTATCAGCTCTGATCCATGGTGCAAAATGTGGATTAGCCTCACAAACATTGTTCCTCGTGAAAGAAGCTAGACACGAAAGGTCACACATTGTATTATTCCATTTATGTGTAATATTCAGAATAGGCAACGCCTTAGAGACAGAAAATAAAGTGACGGTTGCCAGGCGCTGGGAAAAGGAAATGAGGACAGAAACCAATACGCCGGGGGAATGGTTATCGGATATCTTTTTGGGGTGACAAAAATGTTTTGGAACTAGATAAAGGTGATGGCTGCACAACATTGTGAATGCGATAAATGCCACTGAATGGTACACTCAATTTTTTTGAAAGAGGATTCTAGCAGGAAACAGATGGAATATTCTAATGGGATAATTTGAAGAGAGTTTAATAAAAGTGATATTTTCAAAGGGATAGTGCAGCACCCTGAGGGTTAATAACAACCAAGCATGAGTCATTACCACCTCTAGGACCTGGGGCCAAGGGGCTGGAACCTGGACACCATAGGGCTAGGTGCAGAGGACTGCCTGGCAGGAGCTGTGAACCGTGCAAGGCACACAGCCAGCCTGCATGGAAAAGAGATGAGGTAGAAATACCTTGACCTCACTTTCCTCCCTCTCTCCAGTGCCTGCTGTAGCTCCCTATTGGCTGGATCCAATTGGGAGCCACAAGGCAAAGAAGTCCCTCTAGTGGTCCATGTAAGTTAGCCTCCTGGGACACAGAATGGGGGAGGGGATCAGAAAGGTGGAGACAGGACAGGACATATCTGAGACGTCAAGCAAAAAAGAGGGTAGTTCAAAGGTGAGGGGCAAATGGGCTGTCAAATGGCCCCTTCCAACTTGTGCCAGCCACTCTTGTCACCATGCACACACGTGTCACTTGGGACCATATTTACCAAACCCGTCGAGAATATCTCTCCCACTTGAAAGCCTTTGCTTATGCTATTCCCTCTGCTTGGAATTCTCTTCCTGTCACCCAGCCAGCTAACTCCTACTTACCCTTCAGATCTCAGCTCAAAGGTCATTTTCTCTGAGGGCTTCCCCCACCGCCGGGTGCAGTTCAAGCCCATACTCTGCAGCCACAGCCCCTGTGGGTCCCAGGAAAATCACTCTTGGAATGATTTAGCGGCTGTCTCCCTAGATGGGGCTGTGAGCTCCATGCAGGTGGACAGAGTCTTCCTCATTCCCTGCCTTCTCCCCAGCCCCGGCTGGCACACTGCATGTATTCATTCAACAAACACCAAGTTCCCACACAGTACCGGACATTGTTCTGCAGTGAACAAACAGAAACACAGAATCTAAGAACTGGTATATTCTATGCGATACGTGCTATGGAGGAAAATCTAGCAAGGTAAGGAGATGGGGAAGGTGTCTCTGAGGAGATGATATTTAAGCAGAGACCTTAAGGGAGGAAGAAAGGCATCCCAGGCAGAGGACATAGCTCATGCAAAGGCCCTGAGGCTGACCTGTGCCTTAAAGAACAGCCAAGAGACCAGTGAGGCTGGAGCAGAGGGATTGAGGGCAGAGTGGGAGAAGATGAGAACAAGGAAGTGACAAGACAGATTATGCAGGACCTGAGGGACCACTGGGAGGATTTAGGTTATTACTCTGAGAAAGGTGGAAGCCACAGAGGGTTCTGAGCAAAGGAGGATGTGGCCTGACTTGGGTTTTTTCACAGGCTCCCTCTGGCTGCAATATCGTGGACAGACTTAAGGGGGAGCAAGGGCTTCCTCAGCACCCGGCACTGGAGGGACTGAGAGTTGCAAAAGGTGGTGGAATAGGGCGTTTGTTTTCAACGTGGAGCTGACAGGATTGGTGACAGGTTGGATGTGACTCCCAAGGGTTTGGACCTGGACAACAGTCAGGCTGGAGTTTTTAATGGAGTGAATAGAAGGGGGGTGGGGAGGCTAGAGATAAAGACAGGTACATAGGGAGATGGGGTGGAGGGAGGTAGAAGGGAGAAGTTCAAGTGGAAATTCAGGTCTTTATTGCTTCATTGTCTAATCGCGATAAAGACCCAGGTGGGTGCAGGAAGATGTCTTGGGGCAAGTGGAAAGAGGTGAGGTCCCCGTCCTCAGAAATTAGAGCGACGGACAGCAAGGTCCCCTAGAAAGGGAGACAGTGAGGGTAAGGGGTGTGGCTGGGGAGGGCCAGGGGGGCAGGGAGGACCAAGGTGGGAAGGGAGGACCTTTCCCTCTGCCCTGGGGATTTGGGGTGGAGAAGAGTGACACCCCTCCCTTCTGGGCCAGAAATCCTAGTGATGGAATCGGGTCACTCTGGAGGAGGTCTGATGGGAGGCGGAGAACGATTCTCACCAGCTATGGCTGGGGAGGTGTCCCCTCTGGCCTTTGCCTAGAGTGACCCAGCCCCCTCCCCTCCTCCACACACACCTTCCTCTATGTCCCCATAGTCCATGGGGATTAATCACCACCTTCTTCTACCAGGGCCCAGGGACACAGGATTAGTGAAAGAGAGGGAAAATGATGCTGCTGACACCCAGAGAACGTGTCATGCCGATCAGACTCCGCCCTCTTACTCCTCAGCCAATTAAATGCTCTCCTATGCCTCAGCCAATCAAACTTCAATCTCCTGTTTCTCATCCTATCAGACTCCGCCTTCTGCCCACTCAATTAAACTCTGCTCTCCTACCCTTCAGCCAATCAGACTCTGCCTTAGCCAATTAAACTACACTCCTAACTCTCAGCCAATCATATGTTCATATCCTACTTCCCAGATCTGCTCACCTAACCAACTACTGCCACTTTCCAGTCCCTTAGCCAATCGGGTTCTGCCTCCCCTCTCCAGCCTATCAGAAACAACCCTCCTGACCCTCAGCTAATAAGAATGCCCCGTTAGGAAAAGCAGGCAGGTGTCCAGGTCTGGCTCTACCACTTGCCAGCTCTTTGACCTTGGGAACACCTCCTAACCTTTCTGTGCTGCTTTTTTCTCAACTCTAAAATCACTCTCCTTCCCTCTTAAGATGGTCCGAAGGCTCCAACAGGCATGTGAGCGTGAAAAGTGGTCTATCCCCAAGAAAATGTTGTGTAAACGTCCCTTATGACTTCTCCTCCAACTTCTCCTTCCCCCAAATCCCCTAAAGCTGTTCCCTCTGCTGGAATGCTCTTCCCTGTGGGACCAACTCCTATTCATCCTTCAAAACCCCTGCAGCAGCACCCTGATCCAGAAAACTTTCTATATGTTCTGGCTATTAAAAAAGATTTAAAAAAAAAAACCAGAAACCTTTCTCTATCCCCTTCCCAGGCTGTACCTTAGCTCCCCAACTGGGGACCACATGGGGCTGTATTTGCCCCCAAGCTGGGAACCTCACAGCCCAGAGCTGGGGACTTTTGGGGCCCCAGAATCGCCCAGCATGAAGCTGGGCACAGAGTGTAGGTGCCATTTGGATGGTTGCTGACCAACCGAGCCAATGAAAAATCAATTTTAATACTGATCAGCTGGAAGGGAGTCTAAAATTGGACTTTTGGAGGGGGGGGGTTGTTAAATCCCTTAAAATCATGTACGAAATCATGAGTTTATTCTTCGGGGAAGACCAGGACCATAGCTTTCCCTAAATTTTGAAAAAAAATGGGTTTTTTTTGAAAAAAAAGAGGAATTTTTTTTTAAGTTGGAAGTCCAGAGAGGGATAGTGACTTGCCCAAGGTCACGCAGCATGGTGGGGGCAGAGTCAGGACTTAAACTCCTGTGGCCCATCTGAGGAGCATCCCTAGACTCCCGTGCTGAGCAAGGAAAAGGCCTTCATCCTCATGAGCTTATTTTGGAGGAAAGAAAATTCATATTGATAAGAATAATCAGCCCAGTAGTCAGTCAACAGATGTGTCCTGAACGCCGAGTGCCTGGGGTGCAACACTCTGCCGGACAGGTCCCTGACCTCCTGGAGATTCCGTTCAACTGAAGGAGGCAGCAATAAACAAGCACATGAATAACATAGTATCACATAAGGATCTGAGTACACAGGATGAGGTGGCAGCGAGGGCCTGGGAACCTAGTTTAGATAAGGTGATCAGGGAAGGCTTCTAGGAGGAAGTGATGATTTTTTCGTTTGTTTAATTTTTGTTTTTAGTTATTGTGGGTACATAATAGTTGTATATCTTTATAGGGTCCATGTGATGTTTTGATACAGAATACAATGTGAATTAATCAAATTAGGGTAACTGGGGGATCCGTCACCTCAGGCATTTAATATTTCTTTGTGTTAAGAACATTGAATTCTACTCTTTTAGTTATTTTAAAGTATACCCTGACATTGTTGATTCTAATCACTTTGTTGTGCTATCAAATATTATTCATTCTATCTAACTACATTTTTACACCCATTAATGACCCCCACTTTATCCTTCCCTCCCTACTAACCCCTTCCAACCTCTGGTAACTGTCATTCTACGCTCTGTCTCCATGAGATTAATTGTTTTTAATATTTAACTCCTACGTGTGAGTGAGAACATGTGAGATTTGTCTTTCTTTGCTTGGCTTATGTGGCTTAACACAATGTTCTCCAGTTCCATCCATGTTGTTGCAAATGGCAGGATTTCATTCTTTTTTGTGGCTCTATAACATTCCATTGCCTGTGTCCATTCATCCATTGATTGCGTATCTTGGCTATTATGAATACTGTTGCAATAAACACGGCAGTGCAGATATCTTTTCAATATACTGAATTCCCATCCTTCGCATATATACCCAGCAGTGTAATTGCTAGGTCATACTGTACTTCTATTTTTAGGTTTTTGAGGAACCTCAATACTGCTCTCCATAGTGGTTGCACTAATTTACATTCCCCCAACAGTGTACAAGGTTCCCCGTCTCCACATCCTCGCCAGCATTCGTTATAGCCTGTCTTTTTGATAAAAGTGATTTTAACCGGGGTGAGACGATATCTCATTATAGTTTTAGTTTTTTTGTTTTTTGGTCTTCTCGAGACAGAGTCTCGCTCTGTTTCCCGGGCTAGAGTGCTGTGGCATCAGCCTAGCTCACAGCAACCTCAGACTCCTGGCTCAAGTGATCCTCCTGCCTCAGCCTCCTGAGTAGCTGGGACTACAGGCATGCACCACCATGCCCGGCTAATTTTTTCTATGTATTTTTAGTTGTCCAGCTAATTTCTTTCTACTTTTTTAGTAGAGACGGGGTCTCACTCTTGCTCAGGCTGGTCTCGAACTCCTGAGCTCAAATGATCAGCCTGCCTTAGCCTCCCAGAGTGCTAGAATTACAGGCGTGAGCCACCGCGCCCAGCCTCATTGTAGTTTTGATTTGCATTTCTCTGATGACTAATGACGTTGAGCATTTTTTCATACACCTGTTGGCCATTTGTATGTCTTCTTTTGAGAAATGTCTAGTCAGATCCTTTGTCCATTTTTTAACCAGATTATTTGATTTTTCTTATTGAGTTGTTGGAGCTCCTTATATATTCTAGTTATTAATCCTTTGTCACATGAGTAGTTTGCAAATATTTTCTCCCATTCTGTGGGTTGACTCTTCACTTTGTCCATTGTTTTGTGGTTGTTGTTGTTGTTGTTGTTGTTTGTTTTGTTTTGTTTTTGCTATGCAGAAGATTTTTAGCTTGCTGTGGTCCCATTTGTCCAATTTTGCTTTGGTTGCCTGTGTTTTGGGGGTATTATTCAAGAAGTCCTTGCCCAGACCGATGTCCTGAAGAGTTTTCCCAATGTTTTCTTTTAGTAGTTTCATAGTTTTGGGTCTTAGATGTAAGTCTTTAATCCATTTTGATTTGATTTTTGTATATGGCAAGAGATAAGGGTCTAGTTTCATTCTTCTGCGTACGGATATCCAGTTTTCCCTGCACCATTTATTGAAGATGCCGTCCTTTCCCCACTGTACGTTCTTGGCTCCATTGTCGAAGACAAGTTCACTGCAGAGGTGTGGATTTGTTTCTGGGTTCTCTGTTCCATGATCTGTGTGTCTGTTTTTATGCCAGTACCATGCTGTTTTGGGTTTCTACAGCTCCATAGTGTAATCTGAAGTCAGGTAATGTGATTCCTAGAAGGATGTGATGTTTGAGTGATCACTGAATGATGGGAAGACGTGAATATGAGCATTCCAACCAACGCGTGCAGCAAGTGCAAAGACCCTGGGGCTAGAATGAGGGTGGTATCCTCCAGGAGCCAGAGGTGAGTAGGCTGGGGGACCCGGTAGGAGAGATCAGAAGGGTTGGTAGAAGCTGGATTGTGAAAATTCTTATGGGGTTCCACCGTGTGCCAGGCAGAAATGAGAGGGAAAGGGGAAGTGTACCCCACAACAAAGAAACCAGCTGCAGCCAATGGCTGGAGGCAAGAAAGTGCCTGGCATGCCCCCATATGAAGCCTGGAAATCACCCTGCCTATGGCTGTGCTGATATAAACAGAAGAGCAGAAAGGGGGAGTGAGTGGGTTAGGTTAGGGCAAAGGTAGCTCAGCCACCTCCACCAGAGAACCGGTTGCTGTCATTCATGGCCACAGGCCACCGCAGGCTGATTTGGCAAGATTTTGCATTATCAAAGGTCAGCTCCCCACAGAGCAAACCAAGACAGCAGCAAACGCCCTCCCTGGAGAACCTGTCTTTGGAATCTCTCCTCACTGGCTCCTGGAAGGGTTAGAAAGCTTCAGGAAACTTCTCAAAAAGGCTTGCAGGCTGGGTTGAGGCCTCACCAATTCCTGTGTGACTTTTGATAAGTCACTCCACCCCTCTGAGCCTTGGTTGACCACTTTTTGTCTGTTTGCTACATTTGTAAAGCAAACGTTCAATACAGGCTCCATCCTCTTCCTACATTATCAAAATCGTTCTCCACAAAAAGGCCACAAGGTAGGGACTTGAATTATGATCATTGACAGATGGAGAAGCTCACAGTGAGACTGTAACGCGCCCAAGTTGGGAGTTAGACACGGGTCAGATTCTAGGGACTGTGAGGCTACTTGGTGGATAATCCTAAGACCCCCCTTAGCAAGTAGGTGGCACCCAGTGGTCACTTAGCAGATGGGAGCTAGTCTTTTTTTTTTTTTTTTTTTTTTTTTTTTGAGACAGAGTCTAGCTCTGTTGCCTGGGCTAGAGTGCCGTGGCGTCAGCCTAGCTCACAGCAACCTCAAACTCCTGGGCTCAAGCGATCCTTCTGCCTCAGCCTCCTGAGCAGCTGGGACTACAGGCATGCACCACCATGCCCGGCTAATTTTTTCTATATATTTTTAGTTGTCCGATTAATTTCTTTCTATTTTTAGTAGAGAGGGGGTCTCACTCTTGCTCATGCTGGTCTCAAACTCCTGACCTTGAGTGATCCTCCCGCCTTGGCCTCCCAGAGTGCTAGGATTACAGACATGAGCCACCACGCCCATCCTATTCTAATGGTTATTAACCTTAGGCTGGCCCGGGACCACATCTCCCAGCCTCAGTTTCCTTGTCTGCAAAATGCGGGTGTTAACCAGTCTCCACTTCAAATTCTCTCCTTGATGGCTTTGGGTGTTGTCCAGAGATATAAAGTGTGTAAAAATAAACAGTGGGGTTTGGTAGTTCCTCAAAAAGTTAAACACAGAGTTATCACATGACCCAGCAACACCATGCCTAGGAATGTGACCCAAATTATTGAAAACAAGTGTTCAAGTAAAGCACATGCACACAAATGTTCATAGCAGTACTCTTCACCACAACCACAAGTGGGGACAAACCAAACAACTATTCAACGATGAGTGCATAAACAAAATATGTCCCACCCATGCTACGGGATATTATTCAGCCGCAAAGAGAAATGAGGCCCTGACACACGCTACAACCTGATGCCGAGTGAGCGAAGCCAAACACAGAAGGCCACATAGCATGTGAGTCCATTTGTCTGAAATGACCAGAGTAGACTAATCCGTAGAGACGAAAAGCAGATTGGCGATTGTCAGTGGCTGGTGGAAGGAGGGGTGGGGGGACGGGAAATGATGGCGCAATCTGCACGGGCTTTCCGTCTGCTGTGATGCAAATGTTTGGGGACTAGATAAAGGTGACGATTGCACAATACTGTGAATGTACTAATGCCACGGAACTGTACACTTTAAAAATGGCTGATTCGTTGTTCTATGAATTTCACCTCCGTAAGTAAATAAATACACAAACAAATGATGGAAAGTTGGTTGATACACTCTCATTTCCCAATTCCTTTGCCACAACCAGGAGATTAAGAAAAAAACAACAACAACGTGATTATTCCCATTTTATTATTTTTTTATTTTTTTGTGATTTATTTTAATTTTTTTATTTCAGCATATTACAGGGGTACAAATGTTTAGGTTATGTATGTTGCCCTTGCTCCACCTGAGTCGGAGCTTCAAGCGTGTCCATCCCCCAGACGGTGCACACCGCACCCATCAGGTGTGAATATACCCATCCCCGCCTCCACCCCCCACCTGCCCGGCACCCAATGAATGTTATTACTGTATGTGCACTTAAGTGTTGATCAGTTAATACCAATTTGATGGTGAGTACATGTGGTGCTTGTTTTTCAGAGACGGAGAAATCAAGGCACAGTAAGGGGAGTGTGGAAGCCTGTATTGGTCCTGTGGTCTTCCTGACCTCAGGCAGATTTACTCCTGTGGCCACGAGCCACGCAGGTGACAGACATACACAGTGCAGTCACCACCCTTGAGCACAGATGGCTCAGCTAGAGGGCAGAGATTGGACAGCTTGACCCAGTACTTCTTCCCTGGCCCAGGAAAGCCCAGCCAAGGAGGCCCAGAGCTAAGGGACTGTCATTTATTCAGGCAGAAAAGCTTCCTGGGTTTTCACCTTTCCATGTCAGTCCTGTACTGAATGCCCCAAGAAGACTCAGCCCTGGGGTTGGCCCTCAAGGAGTTCCCAGTCTAGAGAGTATCAATTTGGACACAGATGCTCCCAGTCTCTTTTGGAGTCGGGGCCGAGCCAGAGAAAGGAGCTTGGAACTGGGACGCCAAAAGGAGGAAGCCAGAAGGCAAGGAAAGGTTTCCTGGAAAAGGGGATATTGGAGATGGGTTTTGAAGCATGTATAGGAGTCCACCAGCTCAAATGAAAAGGATTGGGAGTATTTTACACACTCATGTACTTTACTATGGGGATGCAAAGTGGTATAATCCCTGGGGAGGGGAAATTGGTAATATCTGGCAAAATTATGCATGCATTTATCCACTTATAGGGAAGTGAAATAAGCCAGTCACAAGGACAAATATTGTATGATTCCTCTTATATGGGGTACCTACAGTACTAAAATTCGTAGAGACAGAAAGCAGGATGGTGAGTGCCAGGGGCTTTGAGGAGGGAGAAATGGGAAGTTAGTGTTTAACGGGGACAGAGTTTCAGCTGGAGAAAATGAAAAAGTTCTGGAGATGGATGGTGGTGACGGTTGCACAACAATGTGAATGTACTTACTGTCATAGAACTGTACAATACAGTCAAAAATGGATAAAATGGGCCAGGTGCGGTGGCTCACACCTGTAATTCTAGGGCTCTGGGAAGCCAAAGAAGGAGGATTGCTTGAGGTCAGGAGTTCCAGACCAGAGAGAAACTCTGTCTCAAAAAAAAAAAAAAAAGGTTAAAATGGTAAATTGTATGTTATATATATTTTACCACAATAAAAAAAGTAGTGTGATATTATCTTGTTTGAATGACCAGTAACTCTAAGTTTCGTGTGTGATAGTATATATTTAGTTATAGTGATATTTTTAAATGGGGAGTGGCTATAATAGTGAGGTGAACTTTATAATAATAACAGATTAATAATAATTATCATAACAATATTAGTACTGTTATTGGAGCTATTTTTAATTATACAGTGTTTCTAGTTACACAATTATAATGCGCAATCTTATTGTGAGGTGTTGTTTTCATTATTTCCTTTCTATTTTGAAAAGCAAGAAACTTTCTGCACTCGAAAAAAAAATCCCTAAAACTCAAACACTTTAGATTAGTGGCTTAACAATACAGAAAGAAACTATTTTAGGTGACTTTACACCATAGTAATGTTTATTTATTTATTTTTTTTTTTGAGACAGAGTCTCACTCTGTTGCCCTGGCTAGAGTGAGTGTCGTGGCGTCAGCCCAGCTCACAGCGACCTCAAACTCTTGGGCTCAAGCGATCCTACTGCCTCAGCCTCCTGCATAGCTGGGACTACAGACACGCGCCACCATGCCCGGCTAATTTTTTTCTATATATTTTTAGTTGTCCGATTAATTTCTTTCTATTTTTTTAGTAGAGACGGGGTCTCGCTCTTGCTCAGGCTGGTCTCGAACTCCTGAGCTCAAACAATCCACCCGCCGCGGCCTCCCAGTAATATTTATTTTTTAGAGACAGAGTCCCACTCTGCCTGTTGCCCAGGCTGGAGTGCAGTGGTGTGATCATAGCTCACTGTAGCCCTGAACTCCTGGGCTCACGCGATCCTCCTGCCTTAGCCTCCTGAGTAGCTGGGACTACGGTTACACGCTAAAATGCCTAGCTAATTTTTCTATTTTTTGTAGAGACAGGGTCTCAGCTCTTGCTCAGGCTGGTCTCAGACTCCTGACCTGAAGTGAGCCTCCCACTTTGGCCTCCCAAAGTGCTGAGATTACAGGTCTGAGCCACCACACCAGGCCAGCACAGTAATTTCATGGCATATCCCTAGGGAAATATACCCAAATGATTAAAAGAACCAGAAAAAAAACCTTAAAACTGTTTCCAATAACCATATCATTTAAAGCACTGTTGATGTATTCTTCTGAGATTGATGTGTGTGTATTATGGAAGAAAGCAAATGAGCAATTTTATTGGTGTCATTGGAAATTTGGATTTTCAGTGTGGGAGAACAAAAATGCCGGTATAAAATTGATCAGGTTAAACAAAAGCCATGCAGTTCTGAATATGAATTGGAATCATCAACATTAAACTCATGATGTGTCTTATAAAAAAAAAAAAGATAGTAGGGGATTTTCTATTTGTGTCTGATCAAAAGTCCTAGAAACAATAACGAACCCAGTAGCCACGAGCACCCCTAGCACCTTGATTGTGGTCTCTAAGTACCATTTTCCAAACAAAGGAACAAGGGCTCTTAGGAGAGATGGCTGGCCCCAGGCCTGTGGCAGGAAACAAACAAGATGTTTACAAAATATCTTGTTAGAACATTTTGTTGCATCATAAAGCAGGAAAGCTGCCCGAAACTCCCAGCCATGTGGAAAGAACTCAGGATTAAACATGAAGAGATTCCCACTGGCCAAAACAGGAAGACAATTTGATTATCAGTAATGATAAAAACTACAATGTCTCAATATATTTCAATAGCTTAAATTTATGGGTTCATAATATATAGGGAAGGGAAATCCCATTTGTTTACCTTTTGAGGATGTTAAGGGACCCAATAATTATTTTGAAAATTAGGGGGAAGAAAAGAATCAAACATTTATCTCTTGCCTTGCCCCGCAACCTCAAATTCCTGGGCTCAAGCCCAGGAATCGTCTTGCCTCAGCCTCCTGAGTAGCTGGGACTACAGGTACATGACACCGCGCCCAGATAATTTTTCTATTCTTAGTAGAGACGGGGTCTCGCTCTTGTTCAGGCTGGTCTCAAACTCCTGACCTCAAGCATCCCTCCACCTCAGCCTCCCAAAGTGCTAGGATTACAGGTGTGAGCCATCATGCCTGGCCTCTCAGGTTGGTCTTGAACTCCTGACCTCAAGTGATCCTCCCACCTGGGCCTCCCAGAGTGCTGGGATTACAGGTGTGAGCCACCGCGCCTGGCCAACTGTTTTCCCTCATAGAAGTATTCTCACTAACAAATGAAGGAGGAATAATATCATATAACTATCACTGCGTTGTAGCTGCTAATGAATTTACAGATCTTGGCACTGATCGTTAATAGTAGATGATATCACAAAAAAGAGACCATGGGTGGAGTGTCAAAGAAATGGAAAGGATCGTGACGTGGCACATGTTGCCAACTGGGAGATGGGTGTACACAGGGATTCACTTTACAATTCTCTCTCTACCTTTGAATGTGTTTGGAATTCTTTACATAAAAAGAGTATGTGTAAAGCCCTCGGCCCTGTGCCATTGTCTTGAGCAGGGTGATGACAACTAGGAACCCGCGGATGCTGGGTGAATATTCCCCCCAGGGAGTGCCAACATCTGGTCCCACTCACCCCACACCAATCCTTGGCCCCTTACACACTGCCAAGGGCTGAGCTCACCCTGTCTTTGCCATATCCCACGTCCTCAGTTACAAAACTCCCTCCCCACCAGTTCCAGGGCCAAGTGCCCGAGAGATTAAATCTCACCTCTGCTCTCCCAGAAAGATGCAACCGAAGTCAACATCTGCCCGCGGGAGACGGCAGAAAAGCCCCAGCTGGAGGCTGCGGGGTCAGTGGCTTACAGCACGACTTGTTCTTTTTTTTCCCTTTGGTGAATTGGGTTCAACCGATCCTGGGGCTGGCCAGCCCTGGCTTTCACGATGTGGCTGTAGTCATAGACGAGCTCAAGGCCCGGCCCGAAGGCCCAGTTGACAGCTGGGGGAGGCCAGGGGCCAGCAGGGAAGCCCTGGGACTGGACAGGTGCCCCAGATGCAGAAATAATAAATGACTGTGAGTCTGGACTCCTCCAGTACATGGGAGTCCAGCCGTGAGCGTAATCGAGTGGATTATACCCGTGGGCTGGGCTGAGCCTCTGCTGGGGAGGCTGAGGGCAGGTGAGTGGGACAGCAGGAACTCAGGCTGCCACTGTCCCCAACTCACCCAATGCTTTCCACATGCTAGGCACTGTCCTAAGCCCTTTACAAGTATCACCTCGTTTAACCTTCACATTCACAGTAACCCTACAAAGCTGGCACTATTCTCCCATTTTGGGGATGGACAAAATGAGGACTAGAGATACAGCCACTTGTTTAAGCTGTTAGTAGTAAGCAGCTCAACAGGGGTCAGCAAACTTTTTTTTTTTTTTGAGACAGTCTCACTCTGTGGCCCTGTCTAGAGTGCAATGGCATCTTCATAGCTCACTGAAACCTCCGACTCCTGGGCTCAAGCAATCCTCTTGCCTCAGCCTCCCAAGTAGGTGGGGCTACAGGCACACACCACCATGCCTGGCTAATTTTTCCATTTTTTGTAAAGACGGGGTCTCCCCCTTTCTCAGGCTGGTCTTGAACTCCTGAGCTCAAGCGATCCTCCCAACTTGGCCTCCCAGAGTGCTAGGATTACAGGCGTGAGCCACCGTGCCCAGTTCCTGGCTAATTTTTTAAAAAAATTTTTGTAGAGGTGGGGGTCTTGCTATGTTGCCCAGGCTGGTCTCAAACTCCCAGCTTCAAGTATTCCTCCTTTCTTGGCCTTCAAAAGTGCTGGGATTACAGGAGTGAGCCATCTCACCCAGCCTGCATATCTTGAGTATACTAAATGCCACTAAATTGTACAATTTAAAATGGTGAATTTAGTGTTAGGTGAATTTCATCTCAAAAAATAAAATAAAATAGGTTTGGAATGTGTTGAATAAACAAAACAAAACAAAACAAAAAAATTATTAAAACAGACAGCCGGCTAATAGGCTGTGGTTTGCTGACTCCTGCTCCGTGACATCTCTTAACAAAATCCAGAGCTGGGCTGGGCGCAGTGGCTCAGGCTTGTAATCCCAGCATTTTGGGAGGCCAAGGCGGGAGGATCTCTTGGACAACAGAGGGAGACCCTGTTTCTAAAAAACAAACAAACAAACAAACAAAAACCCAGAGTGGAATGAAAAAACACAGGCACCTAAAATATTGGCTCAGAGCCCCACGCATAGTAGTTTTCGTTGTTATTGTCAGGGTCTCATTGGTGCCACCACAGTGAATCAACCCTGAACTTGAGCCCAAGCCCGGCCCTGTCCCAGGTTCCTTCTCCTCTGGCTTGATCCCAGCCCCGCTTGAGAGGCAGGGCGCAGGGCTCTGCCTGTCTGTGCCCAGCCTGCCTCCGTGAGAGCTGGCCCCACGCCCTAGTCAGTGGCTGCTCTCGGGAGACCCCTGGTCTGCAGCCTGGAGGGGCCTCGACCTCCCCTGGCAAGTGGGAGGGAAACTGAGGTAGGGGGTGATTCATTGTGGGATTCCCAGCCTTCCTGCTGCCTCCCGGGCCCAGCCCAGCCCAGGTGTGTCAGTATGTGGGTGCACGAATGTGTGTGCGTGTGTTTCAGAGCCCAACCCCAACCCCAAACTGACCCCACATCCTCAATCAGGTTTGGTTTTCCGTGCATGTAGCAATCCCTCCCTGCCACCCACTTGGTCCTGAGCCTGTGCTGGGCACTTCTGAGCACCCTGAGAGAACTTGGCATCTCCTAGTCTGGGGGAGACAGAATTAGATAGAGAAAGTCCCAGCCCTGCAAGCACAGGCCTTGGACAAAGGAAGGAACCCCAAGCCACAGAGCCGGGAGAAAGAAAGGGGACCAAGGGGCAATCGGGAAGGCTTCCTGGAGGAAGAGTTCTGCCCCAGAAGGTCACACATCCTAGGCGGACCCTGTGGAAAATGCTGGCCACCTGGGACAGGCCCTTGGCTCGACACAACACAGCCTCTGCCCCAACTCCCAGCTTTAAAAGGAAATTGACACTGCCCAGCTGGCTGGCCCATGAATTCCTGGGTGTAAAGTAGCTCTCGGGCCAGTCTTCAAACATCTCTCCTTCATGAAGGGTCATAATTACTCTCGTCTGACCCAAGCCTGGGCTGGCACCCTGGAAGCTTCAGCCTGGGATATTGGAAACACGCACTGGATTTGCAGTTGTACTCTATCTTGGGTTCTAGCTGTGTGACCTTGGGCAAGTTACCTAACCTCTCTGAGCTCAGCCTCCCACTGGGTAAAATGAGGATAAATGGGGGACAGGGATTAAATAAAACCACAAGGGCCCCCCACAACCCCTGTCAGTAGGGAGAACAGAGGAGCAAACCCAGGGTCCACGATGCTGAATCAAGGTCATTCCCAAACCAGGTGGGAATGTCACCAAGTGGGGATCGCACACGAGAGGCACCCCTCCGCATCCTGGGGGCTCCACCTTGGCGGACACAGGGCCAGGACTAGGGCAAGACCAGCGAGGTGAAAAGACAAGATCAGAATTTCTGATTTTTCCTTTTGCCTCTGGCTCCAAAATGTCTCAGCACAGCACGGCTACTGGTCCTGTCTTTATTTAAGATCTTAATATTGTATTCACCATCGTTGTTTTGCACTCATGTTGAATTTTTTTTTTTTTTTTT
>RJWJ010006997.1:0-59582 GCA_004363605.1 Indri indri | reverse complement strand
AATATGTACAAAAAATCATAGAAAAAAGACTGGAAGTCCCCCCTCCCACCATTCTTTGTGTTAGACTCACAAGGCAGGATGTTAAACTGTCCACACATTGGCTAAACTGTCTTCCCGTTATTTCTTTCCCACGTGTGTTTTTTTCTCATCCACAAACCTTTGGTGTCCTTGATTTCCTTTTTCTTTCACCTTAGCCAGCTCACTGTGCTCTCTCACTTCGTCTCGGTCCGTCCCTGTCCCCTTCACAGAGGCTCTGCCTTCTTTTGTCTTACCGAGGACAGGATTTCTTGTGTTCCCTGTACTGAAACATTTTCAAATGTATGCTTTTATTGTGTGACTTGAGCATGTTGTTCGCTTTCCCTTGAACTATGTGTGTGCCTGTGTGTGTGTGTGTGAATATATATATATATATATATATATATATTTTTTTTTTTTTAAGAGATGGGGTTTTGCTATGTTGCCCAGGCTGCTGGCCTCAAACTCCTGGGCTTGAAGTAATCCTCCTGCCTCAGCCTCCTGAATAGCTGGGACTATCAGTGTGCAACAGAGCACCTGGCTTATACTAATTTTTTATAGACCCCATGTTGATTCTTTGCTGTTTCTACTCTGTGTCTTCCACTGACACGATCTGCCTGGCCATCACCACCTTAAGACTCCAGCTTTCATGTTGGCAGGGGTGATTGCTTAGGCTTCTGATCTTAGATTTCAGAATGCTCTCCAGCTCCTAAAAAAATTAAAAGTGTAATTACTATATGATCCAGCAGTTTATAATATTTTTGGGTATTGTAAGGAGCAAGGCCCTGGCCCCCTAAAGATTCACTGAAAAATTACTGACACGAGGTACATTGATTAATAGGAGAAAAGACATACACATTTATTTAATGTGTCTACATGGGAGCCTTCAGAATGAAGACCCAAAGATACAGGGGAAATTGTCCACTTTTATGCTTAGGTTCAACAAAGTATGGACAGCTGTTCAGAAATATGATTGGACAAAAAGGTTACGATCTAATGTTAATAGACTGGGCAAACGCAGGGAGGCCGGCCTGTCTAGATTCTTCTTGGCCTCTCTGAGCAGCATTCCTTCCTCTGTCTGTGGGCAGGACCCTCATTGGAATGGGGGTCTTATGACCTACAGTCAAACAAGGTAGGTCAGGTAATTTCTTCAGGGCCAGTTTTTACACAGAATGATTTTAGGTTTTATGGCTGGCTTTTGGGAAAAAATGTTCAAGTTGTTCTGTTTTTTATGCTCTGCCTCAGGGAAGAAAGACTCTAGTTTCTGGGGCTAGCCTCAGGGAAGAATGGGACTGAGAGGCAGAAGGACAGAAGGTCAGAGAAAAACTTGTTTGTGAGGCTTTCATTTTGGGGTACTGTTTTCTGAGCCCCATCAGTATACACCCCAAAAAATTGAAAGTGGGGACTTGAACAGGTATTTGTACACGTTCACAGCAGCAGTATTCACAGTAGCCACATAGTGGAAGCAACCCGTGTGTTCATCAACACATGAATGGATAAACAAAATGATACATACGTACCATGGAATTCAGCCTTAAAAAGGAAATTCCGATACATGCTGTAACACGGGTGAACGTAGAAGACATGCTAAGTGAAACAGCCAGTTACAAAAGGACAAATATCGCATGATTCTGCTTGCCTGAGGTACCTACAGTAGTGAAATTCACTGAGATGGAGTGGTGGTTGTCAGAGCCTGAGGAGAAAGGTCAGGGAATGGGGAGTTACTGTTTAATGGGTAAAGAGTTTTTGTTGTAGAACATGAAAAAGTTCTGCAGATAGATGGCGATGATGGTTGCACAGCAATAGAGATGTGGTTAGTGCCACTGAACTGTATGTTTAAAAATGGTTAAAATGGTAAATTTTATGTTATGTATATTTAACCTCAATTAAATTTTTTTTAAAAGTGCTATATGGTTGTTAGAGAGTAGAACACACTTTGTCAGTACTATAGTCAAAGGAAAGTTTCAGATATGGGATCTTCCCTTATCTTTAGTTTATAGTACTGTTGGTAGCGTAGGGGACCAGGGAAAACTTGCTCTTGGCCCTCTGGAGGTTTGCTGAAAATCAACTGACAAAGGCAGATTAATAGGAGAAAAGACATACAAATTTATTGAAATGCATGGGGGAAAGAGTGATTACCCCATCTCTCAATGGGGTATAAATGTTTATATGCCCTTCTTAGGGGAAAGGGACATGAGAAGTGTGGATGATTTCAGGGGGGTCTTAAATTATTTTAGGGAAATTCCTGGGCTTGAGGAACATACAATGGCCTAGGACAGTCTGTTGGACCCACAGAGCAAACAGTGGTTTGTGACAAAAGTCTGTCCAGGTGTGTTGACCAACTTATCTTTCTTCCTGCAATATGAGTTCAGTTAATGAAAACTCAGGGAAGGGATCAGAGGTAATTGTTTTCTTCTTTGGTGGGTCCAACTTCAGGCAGATAAGAGAACTTCATCCTGTGCTTTGGGAGAGACAGAGGATTGAGAGCCTGGTTGTGGGGGAGGGGCGGGGTGGTGGCGAAGGACAGGGGACCTTGAGGCTTCCTCAGTTCAGCGTGTCAAAGCACCATATTTTGGGGTATCAGTTTCTGAGCCCCATCACTAGTTCTATATCTTTATTTATTTATTTATTTATTTATTTTTAAGAGAGATAGGGTCTTATTCTGTCACACAGGTTAAAGTGCTGTGACCTGATGGTAGCTTACTGCAACCTCCAACTCCTGGGCTCAAGTGATCCTCCTGCCTCAGCTTCCAGAGTAGCTAGGACTACAGGTATGCGCCACCACACCTGGCTAATATTTTAATTCTTTTTTAATTTGTAGAGATGGGGGTCTTGCTGTGTTGCCCAGGCTGGTCTCAAACTCCTGGCCTCAAGTGATTCTCCTGCCTTAGCTTCCTGAAGTGTTGGGATTAAAGTGCTGGTGTGAGCTACCACACCTGCCTTCATGAGTGTTTTAATAGGAAATTAAAAGAAGTTATCTACAAGTCCATAAGATCTAAAACTAGCATTTATTAAACACCTACCATGAACAAATAATTCTTTTTAAATATTCACAATAGCTTCACAAAGGATCTGTTACTTTATCATTTACCACATTGCGAAACTGGCGCGGTTAATAATGTGACCATGGTGAACCAGCCTAGTAAGTGGTAGAGTCAGGCTTAAGCCCACGACTGTTGGTTCAGAGTTCACGCTGTTTCATGAAACTCCACTGCCTGCAGAAAGCATGGCGGCAGCATTGTCTGCTCACCGGGAAACCATGCGGGCTGCTCTCCACAATGTGTTGCTTAGGACAGATACTTTCTCTTCATGCAAAATTGCTAACAAAAGCCAAATTGCTCCAATGCCTTTGTATTCTAGGTGACGTATTTTTATTTTTATTCTTATTCTGTGTTCTCTTTTTATTTATAAAATAATATTAATAAGATAGTGTAAACTATATACCAGAAGTCCTCTTCAGTGGAATTTTCTGGCCCTCTGTTTTCGGAAAGCAAGAATATGGATATTTTATATAACAGGAACCCAGGAACAGTTACAAGAAAAGCACATCATCTCTTCGTAGTGCAGCCTATGATTTTCTGTGCAATTTTTCTCATCCTTACTGATCTACTTTTATACAAATATATTTCTGAGTACTTCCCTAGCTGCACATGCCAGACCTTCTCACACTCGGCACGTCCCTTTAGGCTTGTTACTTGCCCATCAGTCAGTTCGATCTCGTCCTCGCAGCATTGGCAAGATTTGCATTGTGAAATTGCACTTTAAAAACCCCCACAAATTCAAAATTAAATAAATTTAATATATCAGACCAATAACTGTTACATTATAGGCTAGAAATCATATAGTACCTGCTGCTACATAATGGAATTATGCATGTCACTAAAAAAGTGAGCTGTAGGTGTTCAGCGAGAGATTCTTGACATGGCAATTTTCTCATATTTAAAGCACATGCAAAAAGCCTATAAAATGTAATCTGTCTTCTTGGCACATTTGAAAAGCAGTCCTGAATTCTGTGTTTTCTTTGTGGAAATGTAATTCCTGTCCCTGTTCCTTCCTTTCAAATATTAAGCATGTTCTTTTGGGGCAGAAGAATGAAGACAATGCTTAACAAAAATGGACAGTAGAGTGCTCTTTCTTGATACGAATTAAAAAACACAACAGATTTCCCAAGACTTAGATTTCTTAGTCATGTGCCTAGAATGTGCCCCAGGACCTTGTGATCTATCCTTTCTCTTATATGTGCGTTGGGGTTGGGTGGGTGGGTGATAGATGTATATATGGCAATCGAAAATCAGAACATATCTGATGGAATCTGTTTCCCTTCTGCATTTTCCCTGCTGTGGTGTTTCCTTAAGGGAAATAATGCCAGTGTATAGACGCTTGTGTGGGGAGGGGTGTGGGTACCGGGAAGGTGGCGATTAGTGAAACTACATTTACATACATGTCAGTGTTTTTCTGCATGTGTTTGCATTTACCACATGGGAACATACGCACACACTATCCATAGAGGTGATTACAAAAACTGTTAATGCCTCCTGGAAGGTGAAATCACAAACTGCAAAGGTTTCTTGCCAGGGGAAATGTAGAAATGACAGTGCCACCTGTTGTTTAAACCAGAGAATTGCTTCAAGTTCTGTTGCACAAATACAGGGGCAAATGCTAGGAGTGCATTTGTCTTCTCTCCTCATGTGGAAACTCCAACTCCTTATTTATCACCTCATATGATTGCTATAAAATGGCCTGTCCAATGGGGGTTTTCACAGTACAGAGTAAGAAAATTTCTTGAAAACATACTTGGGTTCTTACTGTCACCGTGTGTGGTTTTCAACACTTTCTTACACATAATGGAACTTAGGGCTCTCCATTTTATGTGCGTTTTCCCTCAAGAAAACAAAAATAGGAATTTCTCTCCCTTATAGCTGCTAAGATGGATGAAATAGAAGGAAAGTGCTTGGGACTAGCGGCAGTAGCTTATGTTCTGTCGTCCAGCAAGCAGTTGATAGCAAATATCAGTTGTTAATGACGTTGATAGCCAATACCAGTTTCCTTTATTGCTGTTTGTTTTTGGATTCATTTGGGCTTTAGATGAGTGGCTCTGTTACTGGAAGCTCAGTCCTGCAGTAAGAAAAGAATAGCTCTTGGGGATATTAGGAGCTGGTGTTAAGTTTGTATAGTGGGTCAAGTGTAAACTTAGCAGGAGAAGGAGTTTCTGACAGATGATGTGTGGTCATGCAGGTTTCAGTAAATTATCACACTGCTCTAATTGCTAGAGACCAAGTACCCCCCCCATATTAATTAGTTATGTAGTTCTCCTATGCAATTTACCATGGTGTAATTCAGTGGCTTTAACAGAGTTAATAAAAACCGGGTAGCTGGGTCAGAGGGCAACAAAAGCCAAGGAAAGGGTGTAGTCTTATTGGATTCCAGTCCTTGAAGCTGCTGCTGTTTTTTAGGCCATTTCTCAATATTTCCAACTTCTAGAGAGCTTGCACTGGGGCATTGGTGAGTAGGAGCTCCCACTCACAGCACAGACGGTGGCCTAGATGGTTTTGTAAATTCTTCCCCTTTTTTTGCATCCCTTTGCTAAATTTCACACATGGACCAAACCTGTGGTGCTCACTTTTTGATGATACTAAACTGTTACTAGTAAACTTTAAGGTTGACATGAACTGATGATTTTGATAATGGTATTTTAAATTCAGAAAAGTCAAAGCTCAGGCAAAGTAGTAAAAGAAAATGTAGAAATACTATGAAGTTACAGATGGGCTGAAGAAGACATTTGTGGGGTGTGTCTCAAACTTTGGCAAGTTTTTAAGTTCTTAGGGCCCTGATTTCCCCATCTATAAAATATGGAATTCAGAGCAGATCATAATATTTTTAAGGTTTCTTCTACCTATAATTGTGTGGATGTATTTGGAATTATCTTGCTAATATACCAGTAGGTCTCTAAATTTGTAATACTGTTTAAAATGCAGATTTCCAGTCCACATGCAGTACTAGACTTTGCTGTCCCTGGATCACATGTGGTGACCAGGTGATGACAGGATGACCTCTCCAGTCCTCTTTGAGCCTCATGATTCTGGAAGCATGTTACATGTCCCTCTCATGAAAGAAATTCTCCAAAGTTATGCTAGAAGACTCACAAATAAACTAGGATAAACACAGCTTTCCTTGGAAACACCATCTTCCCTCAGCCTTCTTCAGCTGGCAGATAACACCTATATAGAGGAAACACAGCCATAAAGACCACATCATAGTTCATATTCTGATGCCTTTTAATAGCTACATCTTGGAACAATTATTTTAGACCTCTAAACCTTAAACATGGATGAGAAATTTTTAATCCAAGCAATATTTTAAGATGGAAAATTAACTTTTCCCCATTTCCCTTTCTCTTTCCTATTTGGATTTTCTCCATCACACTATTCATTCTATGAATAAGCAAAGATAATTCAGTTAACTGCTTGCCAAAAATGCACTCAAATTTCTCCTGCAAGTGCTCATATTTTTAAGCAAACCAAAATAATGGGAAATGAAGAAATGAGTGAGGGAGTTTATTAAATTATGTTTAGGCTCTCCGACTGGCATTGTTGGGCTCTGGATACTTGTTGATCAGGCTGCTTGCTCTAGCAGACATTTCTGTCCAGGGACAAAAGCTAGGCACCACTCATCGGTGAGTACATCATGCTAGAGCTTTAGGTCCTTCTCTGCATGGTGAAGCTTCGTCTTTGGTGTGAGGTCTGGTAGTAAACTGCTGAAGGAGAGGAGAAAAGAGCAGAGGTCCGTTTTTATCCTGCAAATGAATTGTTGCCCCTAATAGACAAGAAATGTTATGTTGCTCATCAGAAATCTAGAGAAAGGAGAGAAACTTCTTATAATATCCACAAACACAATTTCCACTGCTGTTTTAAAAATTAGTATTTTTTAAAGTTCTTGTTATTATGGATAGTACCAGGAGAGTTTTATATTAATAATATGCATGATCTTTTTTTTTTTTTTTTTTTTTTTTTTTTTTTTTTTTTTTTTGTTTTTGAGACAGAGTCTCACTGTTTTTGCCAGGGCTAGAGTGAGTGCCGTGGCATCAGCCTAGCTCACAGCAACCTCAAACTCCCGGGCTCAAGTGATCCTACTGCCTCAGCCTCCCGAGTAGCTGGGACTACAGGCATGAGCCACCATGCCCGGCTAATTTTTTCTATATATTTTTAGTTGGCTGATTAATTTCTTTCTAATTTTAGTAGAGGCGGGGTCTCGCTCTTGCTCAGGCTGGTCTTGAACTCCTGAGCTCAAACAATCCGCCCGCCTCGGCCTCCCAGAGTGCTAGGATTACAGGCGTGAGCCACCACGCCCAGCCAATAATATGCATGATCTTATATGAGGCAACATCATCTCCTAATGGCTTCTTCCATTTCATCCTAGTTATTCTGTTTGGGGTCACAACAGTATTTCGAAAGTGGTATAATGTCTCTTATTTTAAATAACAAGAATACTAACACCTGATCAGAGAGGTTGAGGCTTGCCTTAAGACTCTGGCCACCTTCAGTTTTGGAAGTAGGCGGTCTAACTTGCAATCTAATATTCTTTCCTCTATATTATATATACAAACCAGTATTATTTTTTGCTTTGTTAGCCTTTCCTGGATTTATATGTGTGTGACACACACACACACACACACACACACACACACACACACACACGTTACAGAGTAAGCAAGGTTCCACTTAAAAATACATACTCATAAATATTTCTGTGATATCAAAAAAATGATATCAAAAAATCTTACTTTAGACAAGAATGCAGTAAAGTTAGGATTGTAGAGTCTTTCCAGAAATGAACGGGATGCTTTAGTAAGTAAGTCCTCTAGCTTCAGGGTATTCTACATCAAAAACAGCCTAGACAAATGACCTGAACTTTCTATGTGTTAGTTTTCCCCCATTACAAGGATCCTTGGAGTATTAATAACTTAGCTACTGCAGTTTGAAGCATGACGAGCCTCATGAAGGATGCGGCACTAAAGTATTTGAAGCGTGGTTTCACGTCACAGCCCAAGGTCACACACTCCTGAAGGGTTTTGTTAGTTTTGCCACTGTTTTTATATAGTTAACATTTATTGAGTGCTTACTATATAGGGGCCAGGCATTTCACAGCAACCCTATTTTTCTTGTTTTTCAGCTAAGGGGAGGAAACTGAGACTAAATGACTTGCCCAAGGTCGCACTGGTGGCCGGTACTTGAACTTGTGGAGCCTATTTCTTTATCTCTGTACTCTAATGTCTCACCTGGGAAGGTGCTGAGGTGTCTCAGAGGATTTGCCTGTACTCTGCAGGCCTAAACAGAATTAATCCTGTGGTTTAATGTCTCAACAGGGATGCTGAGGGCAAAGGAGAGGCTCCTATTTTCAAAACAAATGACTCTGGCATTCATAAAAAACGAAACGTAGAAAATTGCCAGCACCTCTCTTTGTGTGCAAACACTGCTGCTTTGTTTCCCTGCGTCTCGGCTCCTCATTAAACAGCTCCCTCCCGGCGTTGCTTGAAAAAGTAAAAGGAGAACTTCAGAGGTTCGGCTACTCCCAAAGCCCTGTTGTTGCCAGAGCCTCTAGTATTTATTTTTCAAAATCTGAAAAATAGTCGTGGCATTCACACAGCCCTTGCACCCGGCAGGATCCCAGGAGCCTCCGAGCACAGAAATGTTAACGCGCAAGGGAGGCGAAGGCCAGGGGCGGCTTCCTTCCCGGAAGGGCGGCCCAGCCAGTCTTCAGCTCGGGAGTGCTGCCTCACTGGGCGCCTTCGCTTCTCGCTCATGCGGAGCTACACGATGTGCAAAGAGCCCTTAGACGTCACACAGGCAAATGGTAACCAAAGTTTCCCAACACGGGCTGTGGGTGTGCGTGGCAAGGACGCTGCTCCTCCAAGGCCCCCTGGAACACGGGCACAAGTCCCGGTTCTTCACTGCCATCAGGGTCCGCAACCTCGACTCTTTCCGCCTTCCTTTCTTGCCCTATCTGCAGGAAGGACAGGCCGAGAGACGTGAGGGGACTTCACTTCTGTCACACAGGTTATGATAACATTACGGCTGTTATCCTAGGGCAGGGGACTTTCTGTGGCATCGCTGTGTTGTAAGCTGTAAGCTCCTGCAGGGCGGGCAGGGACTGTGACTTACAGCTTTTTTTTTTTTTTTTTTTTTTTTTAGTATAAAATCACCACCTTGTACATGGGGAATAGCTTGTTAAGTGATTACTATAATTTTTAAATATTTCAGTTTCTTTATGTAATACATATTTTATTGCAATTTTTAGAGTGGAGAAAGGGTTGTCTGCTGTCTCGATCACCAGGTCTGAATACTCCAGGTTTCCCTATTCTAGTTCCCGTCTCTGCTTGAGGTCCAGGTACCGCGGTCCACCCCGTTCAGAACTCCCCTCGTCCTCCCCCTGTTCTCTCCACGCGGCTGTGCGAGTGTATCGAACATGCCATGTGTTCGTTCTGTTTGACTTTTTTCTGATGTGTTTAATCCTGTTTCCCGCTTCTGTGCTCAGGTTGTCTTTCAGCACATGCCTTGTCATACCCTTCTGCCTTTTCTTCCCCGACTGTTCTCTCTCTCCCCTTGCATGCCCTGGAGGAGGATGTCAGGCCCCAGTTGTCTCAGTGTCTCCAGCAGTCTCTTCAGGATACGGGGTGTTTTTCAGTCCTCAGCTTCGGGCCTTAGCCTCTGCTCTGGCCTAGGTGGGGCGGCCCTTCTCGGCAGTACCTCAGGAGTAACCGTGATAGGAGGAAAGAAGGGCAGAAACGGGAGACAGTAATCCAGCTTCCCCCACCCCTTTTCTCAAGCTCTGGCTGGGTCTGTTCTTAGGTTTCATAGCGCTGATTGTTTTTTATGTTTTAGAGGTTCTGGACTCCTTTGTCTTGTTCACTGTGAAGTCTTTGATAGCCCTGCCGTTGTTCGTGATGTATTAAGTGCACTTACTATGCCTGTGGAGCCTGCATGGAGGGCTCCTTCACAGACAACTCACTTCCCTTCTGTGTGTTTTCCCTCTGTGTTCTCAGTGGGCTGAAAGACCGAGAAATCTTACGTGAGACAGGTCAGTGGTTGACACCTGTTGCCCTGTTAAGCGTCTGTTGGTTCACACATAGGGAAGGCTGTAGATGAATTCCATTTACTTTTGGTTTTTTAAAGATGTCTTGAGAGTAAGTCAGAACTACACATGAGTTGTTTATCACTTGCCAGTTTTCCCACGCGGTTTCTAAAAATGTGGGGAACAGCAGATGTGAGGCAAGGCTTTGCCCATTGTCACCCAGGATTTTCATCTGGGAAATGGGGAGTAGGTTCTGTTTGCCCTTTGGTAGGGAGAGTATGCAGGAGGGTCCAGCCTGGACATTCCTGAGATTTTCCTTGCCACATGTGTTATCTCCCCTGTCCTGCCCCTGACCCCAACACACATGTGCGCACACACATACACACACGTGCATTCTCACTCATCAGTTACAAGGTAGAATGGCAAGGCTTGCTTTTCCCGCAAAGTATATCGTTACTTCAAAAACTTTCAAAATTACTTTGGGGCATCGTTGCATGTAGTTCAGATTTCTTTTAGCAATCAGGGCACATTTGTGCTTTTAACACAAACATCCAAAACACAAACTTTAATTCTTAAGCCAGTCTTAAAACAGTGTAGTAGAATTGATTCCCAAATGTATAGTCAAGAATCCCCCTTTTTTCCCTTCTCTTACCCTTTAAATATCTAGCTGTCTCGAGTACATAAAACCTGTTCACAGAGCTTGGGAACAGTCAGGTTCTCAAACTCCATATCTTGCATGGCAGCTCTCTGCAGAGACAGACTGATGATAAACATCTTTAAATAGGAAGAGATGTGTGCTCTGACCTGTAACCAAGACTGCGTGCGTATGCTGGTTCTGACGGAGACCCTTAATTCAGTGGAGACATCTGGAGTGGTAGCGGATGGTGACTGAGTGGAGGCTCGGAGGACTTGGCATCCCCTGCTTTCCCTTTCTTTATCCCCTTTGCAGTTTTCATAGATTTCTCCGTTCATGAGAGGATTCTGTAGGAAGCATATACTTGTGCTTTACTTTTGTCATATCATTTTAAGAGTGCCTCTTTACATCCTTAAACCAAGGGCATATTTACTGTTAATAGTTGCAGAAAACTGGACCTGTTGTCCAGGTCTTGTTTGGGTCCAGCAGAGACAGGGAATGAAACACAGAAATGCAGTTTCGATGTACTTGTCCTCACATCATCTCATTTTAGCTTCATGGCCGCCCTTCCTAGAGATAGGTGACTAACCCCATTTTAGAAGAGTAAACCGATGTTCAGGGAAATTGCCCAAGGTCAGAGAGCTGGTTAGTTGAGAAACCAGGATTGAAAATCAAGTCCAGTTCCAACTGTAGTGTTGGCTCCACCATATGTGATTGCCTCCCAACTGTAAACATTTGCTTTGCTACTGTGAGAAAGATTTACACTTATCTGCGGAGTCTTAGGGCAATGGGAATATTTTAGGCTTTCTCTCTCTGGCTAAAGGTATGGAGATTCCTCAAAGAACTAAAAGTAGACCTACCATTTGATCCAGCAATCCCACTACTGGGTATTTACCCAAAGGAAAAAAAGTCTTTTTTTATCAAAAAGACACCTGCACTATAATGTTTATTGCAGCACAACTCAAAATTGCAAAGATGTGGAATCACCCTAAGTGCCCATCAATTCATGAGTGGATTAATAAAATGTGGTATATGTATACCATGGAGTACTATGCAGCCATAAAAATGAATTAATACATCTTGCAACAATCTGGATGGAACTGGAGACCATTCTCCTAAATGGAATGTCTAAAGAATGGAAAAACAAACACCACATGTACTCACTATTAAATTGGAACTAACCAGTCAGCGCTCATATGCACAGATGGAAGTAAATCTCAATGGAAATCGTGCAGGTAGGAGGGGGGAAGAGGGGATGGGTGAAATTATACCTAAGGGGTACAATGTACACTACCTGGGTGATGGGTACACTTGTAACTTGGACTCAAGCAGTACAGAAGCAATCCATGTAACTAAAACATTTGTACCCCTGTAATATTCTGGGGAAAAAAAAGAAATGCAATATGATAGGAAGAGCCTACATTTGTGAAGTCTTTCTTTTAATTAACATTTTAATGTAACTTTTGACCCTTAAAATTTAAAAATTTTCCCCTGTTCTTTTCTCTCTCGTAGTGTCTGTAGCACATGGGTCTCCCCAGAGAACAGAATTTACTCGCTCTCCATTTCATGGCTCGACCCCAGCTCAACTCTTTAGACCACCCTCTTTCAGGCCTCAACCCTACATACCCTTTTTGTGCATGTCTGTGCTCTGGGCTCCCAAGGGTAGAGTCTCCTGCATGAGGAAGCTGGATGAGAGCCTGGAAAGGTTATTTTGTTTAAATTCTTTCCTTGAAGTTCCTTTGGCGAAGGAGCCAGGCTGGAAATCATACCAGAACAGTTGTGTTTCATAGTTATAGTGTAATCAGGAGACTGTAATTCATGGCCATTAAATTGCTTCCTTTGAAGTGTAAGAAAAACCAGAACAACTTTTATGGCCCTTTAACCCACATGATTATAGTACACATGAATTAAAGTCAAGTGTGTTATGAACTCTCCCAGGTACCATGGCTGGCAGAATTCCATCTTCACCCCAGTGTTTATTAATTGATCAACTTTCTGGTTGGGGTGTGGGTAATCAGAATCTTTGAAGGCTTTTATTCTCTCTAATTTTTACATTTTTATTAAATCAGATTGAGGAGTCTTATTATATAGAATCTTGACTGAAAATGGGAATTGTTATTTCTCTGGTGGGTGGACAGCAGAAAAATCTTAATAATATATACTTAGTACCTTCTAAAAGTCAGCACCATGGCGGTCACTGTGCACACCTTTTTCTCGTTTCATCCTCAACAGTCCTGTGAAGTCAGCGTGAGCATTCCCATTTTACAGATAGCAATGAGACAGATCTAAGCCAAAGCATGTGCTGTTGTTCCCACCTAGGTGGCTTCCCAGAACTCATGGCTGAGTTTGTATAACTGTTACACTACAGCACAATAATACTGTTAGAGCCCCCATATCCTGGGTCCTAATATCCCTAGTAAAGTCAGCTGCACAATAAATCACTGAGATTTACACTATTATACCTGTTCTTAAGGAAATTTCATGGGAAAACTGTGGAGAAAGAAAAGCAACAAACTGTATTAGTATTTAATGACTAGATATGTGAGATATTTTTATTACATATATAATAAACTTCATGTTTCATGACATCGATCTATCTGTATACTTCAAAGAGATGCTCAGAATATATATCATTAGAAAAATAGGGAAGGCAGTTTCATATTGCTAACAAGGTACGTCTCTTAAAGGGCAATTCCACTAGTCTGAGAGGAGATAACCCATAGGGTGTAAAAATCTATGAACTCCAGTTGTACGTATTTCTTAATAATACATTCTGTCCCTTGTATTTATTGCCTGGTATAGCAATGTGGAATTAGTCCTAGTCTGGGTAGGTCATGCTAAGTCCCGCCACTCCACTAGATGGCACTGTGGTAGCATAGATGTTCCTGATACCCCCATTAGGGGGTTGAGAAGTAGATGAGAACTTTTGTTGAGTTTCCCCAGAGCCTAATGAAGTGTGAATTAGAGCCCCATAGTATAGTAGAATTTCTCGCATTTCTGGTTCTGGGTTCAGTTCTCTGTGTGTCCTGTCTTCACTTGGTATTTCGTTGCCCCCTTTATCCTCTTTCCCTCTACCTCTTCCAGCATATCTCTTCCTACGGCCTGGCCACCATCTTCCTGCCTACAACCTGCCTCTTCTCTCCCTTGCCCTTCACACATCTGTTCTCTTTGATGAGCGTAGAACACACTTGTATTGCGCCATGGTAAACTGAGATGCTTCTCTGTGAGCCATGCGATGGGGTACCAGATAAGGGGGAGCTACTTTGCAAGGACATGGTCATCTTGCCCTTCAGACTGGAGTCTTTCCTCACACCTGGCATGGCCTCCCCAAGGTGGGCGCACCTTGCTACTCGTCCCTACAATGAATTTCGTACTGTCTCAAAGATGACGGGTTTGGTTCTAGCAAATACAATCATGAAGAGGATCGGGACTCTGCAGTTGGCGGTTGGATTTGGGAGGTCTACAGAGAACCTGCGATCTTACTGGATCACCCAGAACCAGAGTGGAAGAGAGCCGTCAGAGATCCTGTCTAAATCTCTTACTCTGAAGTGAGGAAAGAAAGATCCAGAGGATCCCAGGTCTCCTTCTGGCCAGCTTAGTGCTCTGTTCTGTGTAGCTGCGTCTCTCAAGAGGGAGAGCAAAGAAAGGAACCATCTGTGAATGTTATTTATTATAGAGTCTGCAGTTCTGAAGATGATCAGTCAGGGAAGTGACCTCTGTTTGACTATCATTTGTAGTTCAAAAAGAGGATCATGAAAAACATTTAAAATATTTTCAGTCTTCCCCATAAAATGTTAGTCATTGCTGTGTGGGATTATTATTGTTTCCATCTTCAAACCACAGCTTGCAAAGCCAGAGATCACATGATAGGGAACAGGCATGCTTCTTAGATTTTGGCAAGGGCAGCTAATGTAAAAACTCCCCATGTCCAAAACATGATGAATTCCTCTTATCCCTTGGTTTGTAGAATGAAGCTAGACACCATCTCTTCCCTAGTACCTCCTAGAGCAAGGAGAAACTTACAAAACGTCTACACCCTAAAATGTTGAAGGTCGGCAGGAGGAGGAGATGTTTATGGGAATCAGAGGTAGGCAGACATGTTTGGACTTGCCTGGCATATTTTCCTTCTCGGAGCAGTTTGTCTTCTATTGACCTAAAACTTCCTCACCAGTCAGGAGCAGCACTTCCTAGGATGTCATTTATTTCACACAAATTACAATGACGTTCAGGTGAATAGGTGGAAGGCAGTATTTGGAACTGGCCTGATATGATCCTAGATGTGGCTCTGTCTGGTGACCTCAGGAGTATCATTTGCATTAATCTGGCTCCTCTCTTTTGTCAGAGGTGCAGAAGACTGGCCCTATTTCATAAGATTTGAGTGAAGTGGTAAAGTATGTTGTTTATTGGTGGGCTTTTTCTTGTCACCACAAGACTTTAAAAATTAAATAAAATCTTACTCAGACTCAATAAAGCATTGTCTAAGTTATCTAGACATTCAGGCTACGCGGAATGTAGAAATGTGATCTTTTTTTCCCAACACTGTATATATCATAAGTCAAGATATGGATTTAACAAATACTCAGTGGTACTAAGTTCTGTTAGGTATGTTCTCTGCCTTCCAGAATCCTACAGTTTACTAGACAAGATGAACTCAGTGTGAGGCTCCTAGGCCTTGTATTTGAGTTCTCTGTTATCTTGATTAGTGAATACCCTAGAAAGGAAACTTCTCAATAACTGTTTTGGCCATATTGCAAAATTAAAGGTTATCATTTGCACGTGTGTATGGTGGTGTCAGGTGGCGAGGGATGCAGGGAGGTGTACTTTGTGGTTCAAAGGGACTTTTTAGGGTCTGGAGAAGTTCCCTGTCATCTTTGGTTTGGGGGCCTGCTTGATGCTGTGGGGCAGTCCTAGAGAGAAATGGGAGGTGGAGCCTCCTGCAGACCATTGCCCTTTCTACCTCCGGGGAGAGCAGGGGAAGAAGTCATACCCCAACTCTGTCTCACATCCTGTCTCCTTTGCTTCCTTGTTTCCTTTTCCCTTCTTTCATCTCTCCTCCTCCTTTCTCTTCTCTCTTCCCATCTCTTCTGGGAAGAATAGAAAAAATCAGACGTCTATCAGTGTCCTGCCATGTGTCATCTTTTGGCTGGCTTGTGGGTAAGGAGGAGGGTGGGGCACAAGGAAGCAGGCAGCAGTTTGTGTGTGTTTGTCTACAGCCTCGCAGTTACAATGCCTTCATTGAAAACACAAGCACCGTGATTTATGTATCTTATCATTATCAGGGATTTTTATTCTGAGGAACTAGGCAAGAGAAACTGTCTTCAGTCAGCTATTATTGCATGTCAACCAGGAGTCAAGAATAGTCACGGCTTATCTCATTTAGCATTCATAACAATGCTGGGAGGTAGATATGTTTTTCCCATTTTATAGCAGAGGAACCAGGATTCAAAGCATTACGTGAACTGGCCAGCACGTTGCCTGCCGCCTAGCACATCGTCAATACGTGCCTGCTAAATGAAGAAGTAAGTAAAATAAGTCGTTGAGCTAGGGCTTAAACCAGATTTTATAACCTTAAGTTCAGTGTTCTTTCTAATTTATTGTTTGTTTTTCTGGAAGGGACTTGGGTGAGCCTGAAAGATTGGTATCCTGTACTATTTATTCAACAATTGATGTTTGATTTTGAAATAAGAATATAGTACCTTGGTTTCATTAACCTTTTTGTCTCTCTTTTGCTTTAGTTAGCCCGTAGTTATTTATATTTATTTATTTTTCTGTAGTAGCCATCCTAATAGGTGTGAAGTGGTATCTCATTGTGGTTGTCACATAGTCCCTTCGTAGAAATATTGGCTAGTAAATAAAATGAAGCAAATTTGTAATAGAAACTGAAGTCATCAAACTGTATTCCAGACGTGAGTCCCTAATTCAGTCACTGACTTAGAATTATTTATTCAACAAGAATCATGTCTCTGTAGTAGCTATCAGGTTCCAAAACTCTGAGAGCTCAGAAAATGAGGTTTCATTGTACTTTTTACCCAAGGCTAATAGTTAATGATCTCCATGCCCCCCTCAAAGGTGGGTTAGAGATGAGTGGGATGTCATCTAAGTGGGGGCTTTTAGCAGGAAGATACCTCCTTATCTTCATTTCTCTTGATGAAATGCTGTGAGCCAAGCCTTAGAGGAGCCAATCTGTGAGTGTACATTTTGGAATTCACTTGCTCACAGGTGTTGGCAGCCCTGGCCCGGGTCCAGCACAACATTTTCCCTGGAGGAATGCCACGCTTAGAATTTCCTTGTCTACAGACTATGGTATTGTCAAACCTTTCAGATGGGATCACAGAGAGGTTCGTTTGTCTCGGCATTGCCAGAATAGTGTCTACGTGTGACCTCTTGTCTGAGCATCTGCCAGAAGGAGCTGTTATCTTTTCAATGCAGTTTAGGGCTTGAAGGTACCCTGGGTAATGACCGGTCCCTCTCCCAGCAGTTGTGGGTGCTCCCTCATTTGCAAGGCCTCCGTCCTCACCCCTTTCCTTTGTGCTTCCTCCTTTGTTCTGAAGTACTCTCAGTTGCCTGGAGTTGTGTCGTTTCCCCCTGGTTTTGTTAGAGGTGCTGAGGTTCTGGGGAAGGGTTGGGAATCGTGATTGTCGGCTGCAGCCCCTGCGCATGTGCTCATTTGCATGGCTGCGTGACCTGGAGAAAGTCCTTTACGCATAGCACTGCCTCCCGCCTCCGCCCCGCCAGCCCTGCCCCAGCCCACGTCTTGGTGGTTCTCAGGAGAAGTAATCCCCGCCACTACTGATTCATAGCTCAGATCAAATGATACCAGGTGAGGTGAAAGTGCATTGTTAGCCAAAAATGTGAGTTGTTGTTACTGATATCTATCAAAGCCTTCTTGAAGAGAGAGGGTGTCTTCTGTGGCTCACGGCACCAAGCATGCTAAGAGTAGAAGATGCTTGCACTTTGATTTCACAATGAAGTTGATTCTCCAGGGATCACTCCCCCAACGACATCCCATTGTCTTTGATTAACACTCAGGTGATGCAGTTGCTCTGAGATATGTTTTAACAAATCAGTCTTTCTCCTTCTGTTCCTTTCACATCTCCACTTAAAGGGGCTCTTCATGTTTGGCATCATTAAATAAATTCATTAAGTGTCCCATTTTGTAGGGCCAGTGTGTCATTTCATCGATTAAAATCCATGCTTCGAACTGAGCCCAGAAACCCTAAGAGAGCCAGAGCAGACCGTGAGGCTCCTGTGGCCAAACGCCCCACACGCATTCCCCCAGGGACAGGCACTGTGGCGTTCTCACCAGCTGTTGCAGTCCCAGTGCCAGGTCATACCCGAGAACTTCGCTGGGATGTAGTCACGTGACGGCTTCAGAATCTGGGGTAGGCTCCTTCATACAAAGCATGGACGCATCTTGCCAAAGAACAGCAAGGGGCTGGAGGAAGTGTAAAACGGGGGCTGATAATTAGGTCCCTCTCCTCCCTGCTGTGCTCCCTCTCACAGGCTTTGAGCTTTCCGTGTTGCTAGAGGGGTCCCCAGTTTGGAAAGGGACACTGGAAAGCTGGCCAGCCCTTGCTCTTCATGCTGTACTTGAATACGAGGTGTCGCTGTGTTTGTTACAGTCACCTCTACTTCGTATTTCACATGTGGAGGTAGAGGTCTTGTGTCCTCTGTCAGTCAACATTGGTCAGATATTTGCCGAGTTCCGACTATGTGCCTAGCACTCTGCTAGCCTCTGGGAATGCATTAGGTAACTAGATTAGATAAGTCCTTAGCCTAAGTGAGTGTATCTATTTGTTCCTTTTTCAAGTGGTTAGATCACAGTGTTTAGAGTAACACCTTTACCATGAATTCTGTTCTGCGTAAACCCATTAGCATTGCATGGAAAAAAGGTGTATTCATCACAGCATGCTATACCCCTAATCCCAGCCAACTGGTTGGCAGGTGTGTGCCGTTGATCGCAAGGGTCTAGGGAAGTTACGAGCTGCTCTGGACAATTTGTCACCCATCAGCCAACAGCTTTTCATTTAGCATCCTCTGTGTGCCTAGCAGCATGTAGAAAACCATTTCAGAATTTATGCCCTGCCAATGCCCAATTTCATTAGAGCAGCACAATCTGTGTGCTCTTTTTAGTCAGAGAAGATGGCCTACATGTATATATTTATAAAGTAAAACTTTGAGCATTGTTAACTGCCAGAAGGATATTTGGCGTTGGGAATTTAGACATTGTAACAGATACAAAACTCAGTCCTCAAACTCCAGCACTGAAGAAATAACATTCCAAATTTTTTTCCATAAAGTTGCCCAATTTCCGGCTCTGATCCCTCTTTCCACTGAGGTGGTGAAAAAACTTAACCTCCCTCTTGGGGTTCTGAGATCATCCCCAGGACCAAGCTGTTGGGGATATGGTCTCCTAGCCACACGTCTCTGCAGGGCTGGTGGCTCTCTGATGCCTCCTGGCCACATGCAGGACTCAGGAGTTGCGTGTGCCTCTGTCTATCCAGATCCTCCTCCTGGGGAAGTTGTGCTTCTGGGGTGGCCATGCTACCAAGAATTGGGGCCCCAGGCTCCTGCTGCCTTAAACCTCCAGGCTTCACTGGTCTCCATCCCAACCCTCTGTCTCATCCCATATTTTGCAGGCAGTTTCTGCTTTCTACACTGCCACATACCTTCCCTGAGGCACTGAGCAGAGTTTGCTGCATGGGAGAAAAAGAAAGAGGCGATGCAAAGAGAAGAATACAAATTTACATCTCAAAATATCACTGAGCCCCAAATTTGTAAAGGTTCACTAAACATGTTGGCATAAATCACCTATTCAGCCCTCACAGTAACCTCATGGGTTTGTTACTGTTCTCTCCATTTTTCAGATGTGTAAACAGGCACAGGTTAAATACTTGTCATACGGACAATAAATGAATTCATGGTAGATTCATTGTTTGTACTTCATTCCAGTGAACTCTGAGCATCACAGTGATTCTTCTCAGGTGTCCTGAGGTTTATGAAGCCACATCTGATATGTAGCGTTAACAAACATGACAGTTTGCTTAGTGAGCACTAGAAACATCTAGGTAAATGGTGTATTTTGTTTTATTTATTCATATTTTTTAAGAATGTAATTTTATTTTTAAATTTCAGAATATGGGGGTATAAACATTTTGGTTACGTATATTACCTTTTCACTACCCAAGCCAGAGCTGCAGCGTGCCCATCCCCCAGACAGCGCGCTCCACATCCATTAGCTGTGAATTTTTTGAAGGTTGCTTTTTACCAGTGTCCTTTTTACAGTATCTTTTTTAAAAAGTGTCTTCATCTCTTATCTTCGCAGTCTCACTCTGTACCACCAAGCATTATGATCTGCCTACGAATGATTAACAAGGGGAAATGATTGGTGAATTAAACATATGTTCTTAACTAAGGGCATCAAATTTCGTTTTATGACTAGGCTCTTCCCCATTTCTGAAATGAGGCCAGAAGTGCCTCATGGAAGTATAACTCTCCCCCCAAATGTGAGAGATGGCCATGGTGATGAGGAAGAAGCTTGGAGCCCCTGCTTCTAAGATGCACCAAGAGAAAATGCCTGTTCCCGAGGATGAGGACTGGGAAAGAACATAAATCTGAAGGGCTCATCTCCAGAGAGAGTAACCTTCTCACAGCTGTCTAACCAGCCAGCACATCCACAGCAGTAGCTTAATGAGAAACCCCAGCTGCCGGGGGCCTAGAGTCCCAGCTCCCTCTCAGTTGCCTTCTTTGTTTTCATTCCGTTGGGTCACTCTCTGACTCTTGAAACACACGGGACACATCTGGGGAAGGGTGTAAATAGTGGTCATCACAGAGTGGTTCTTAAAGTATTGACATATGCTATGAGGTGCTCAGTATGGGCAGATTTTCCCTGGGTTTAGGAATGGACTACAGTTTCTACTTCAAAATTGCTACTTATGTGACTTGGGAGAGATGAGAGTAAAGGAAACTCTTCCAGTGTTTTATTTTTTGTGTAATGAAAAGTGCAGCCAAAAGAAGTTGAGAGAAAAATGATGGACCAACCAGAAGAAACAAGTCCTTTTGGATTCTTTTCCATGCCTTAGAACTAAACTATTTTCTAGCATCTAAAGTGATTGTGTGGGATTTTTCATTTTGAGTGAGCCTCTAGATGGAAAAATCAGGTACTGTAGTTCAGTGTCTTTTTTTATGGTAAAATATACATAAAATAAAATGGGCCATTTTAATCATTTTTAAGTCTATGGTTCTATGGCATTAAGTACATTCACATTGTTGTACAACCATCACCACCATCCATCAACACAAGTTTTTCAACTTCCCAGCTGAAATTCTATACCCATTAAATAATAACTTCTCATTCTACCTTCTCCCAGCCCCTGGCAACCATCATTCTACTTTTTGTCTTTGTGAATTTGACTACTCTGCGTCCCTCATGTAAGTGGAACCATGCTGTCTGGTTTTGAACCAAAATTTTAAATGTGGTTCTTCTTCTAAATTTCATTATTGCTAATAATTTTATAGTTCATCTACTTGCATTATTTCCATACTCTCTGTTAAAGTGGCTTAGAAGGTGGATTTAGATGCTAAACCACCTAGGTTCAAATCCTGACTAACTCTTACTATTGACGAAGCTTTGGGCAAGTGGATGAACCTCTCTTTGCTTTGGTCTCCTCAGCTATGGCACAGTGGTGAAAATTCCACCTATCTCAGAGGGTTGTACAAAGAGGTAAATGAGCTAATAAGGGTATAATGCTTCAAAAAGTGTGTGGCACATGATAAACACTCAATAAATGTTAAGTGCAGGAGGAGCAGCACTACTGCCACCCAGGAGTGACCGCTATTTTAGAACCATGCTTACTACACTTCATGGCTCCCCGTGTTGAAATGTTTTGGGAGAACATAGGAAGTCAGACTCCAGCATGGCCCTCTGTGGCCCCTGCCTCCTGATATTCACAGTATTGGGTGGTCTTCTGTCACGTTGTACCACAGTGGGTCATTGTGATCATCAGGATACAACTGAAATGATGGCAGGTCATTTCTGAGATTAGATTATAAAAATCATGGATTTCTGTTCTGGTTTCTCTGTCTCGGGTCACTCATTGTGGAGAAGCTGCCTGCCTCTTGTATCAGTCCTGTGGGGAAGCCCTCATACCAAGTAACTGCAGTCTCTGGCAGACCCCCAGTGAGTGACTGAGGTCTGCTAACGACCACATGAGTGAGCTTAGATCCACCAGCCTTTGTCCGTCTTTGAGTTGACTGTGGCCCTTGATGACAACTTGACTGTAACCTCAGGAGACACCCTGAGCCAGAACCATCCAGCAAAGACACTCCCAGATTCCTGACCCTCAAAACTGAGGGAAATAGTGTTTGTTGTTTTAAGCTGTTAATGCATTAAGCAGCAATAGATAACAAATGCACATGGTTTAGCTCTCTATCTGTGGATCTGCCTATAATGACATAACTTTGAAGCTGTGGCTGTTGGTATTTCCTATTTTAGCATTGAGGAACTAAGATGTGAAGAATTTATTTCCACACTTGCCCTTGCTCACATAGATGGTGGTAAGTGTCTTGAACGTAGGAAATCCTCAGGACCCATGACAGTGGCACATGGAAGGGGCTCTGTAAATTATGTGTTTAATTAATGATTAAATGCATTTTATCCACGTATAGAAAAGTCAGTTAAAGCATCTACTTATTCAAGTCTGTTTTGTGAATATAAGAAGAAAGTTTGAAACATATCTGAGTAGTTACCTGAATTTTCCTCTTGTTTGGATCTTTGAATTTTAAAATTTTCTTCTAACTTCACCATATGATCATGACTTGTTATGCTTCAGGTTGGATAAACTTAATAATTTCTTTGAAACAGCGCCGTTGTTTGGAAAGGGCCTGCTAGAGGGACCACAGAGTTAGCAGTCATCTGAATGGAAAAGTCAATGTACTAGTTTTCTGTTGCTGTCATAACAAATTACCACAAACTCGATGGCCTTTAAAACCATAAATTTATTGTCTTACAGTTCTGGAGGTCAGAAGTCCAACACGAATCCCACTGGACTGAAAATCAAGGTGTTGGCAGGACCGTGTTCCTCTGCAGAGGCTCTGGGGGACAGCCTGCCTCCCTGCCTGCAGAGGCCGCTTTTGTTACTTACCTCGTGACCCCTCCTGCAGACCAAGATGGTTTATGTCAATGAGGAATTTGAGTCGCAGGAAACATCCTAGTTCCTGACAGTGTGATCGAGTCTTGGAATGTGAATAACAAGACTGGTCCTAGTTCATATTGCATAATTCCTTTCTAATTACAGCCATTGGAAATCGTGTCAGATCCAGAAATTTTATTCAAGCTTCAGATAGCTGTGTAACCAAATAAAAACAGGACTAGAGGAGAGTTTTCTTTCACCACTTTGCTTGCTTAAAAAAAAGAAAAAGCTAGATATAACCAATGTAAGAGAAATACCTTCCAACTAACTCAGGTAACATAGGATGATGTGAGAATTCAGAGTTGTGAGGTCTTATGGAAGAGGTCATGGAATAGATGTTTTTTATTTGGTGTGCATAATACTTCTAAAAATTGAGTTTTTATACCTTAAGGCAGGGTATATATAGGACTTGAGTTTTCTGCCTTTATTTTTGAAAATTTTAGTTGGACGTTAAGCTCTGAGTAAGTTTTATAAGGTTAGAAAAGACTATAAGCCACCTCCAGCCCATAAACCCTCCCATATCTAAATTGGCCTATAAGACTCTGGGAGGAAAAAAAAAAAAAACTGCTTGTAATTGGAAATCAGTGGTGCAAGATGGAGAATCTATTTCTTTTCGATTCCTTCAAGGTACAAGGTAAGACACCTAGAAGCCTAAGGCTGAGGCCTTTGCTGTGCTATTTTCCTCCTGTGTATCCAGGTAACCACTTAGGTTGCATTCGATGAATCGGTGGTGGTCTGTTGCAAGCCCGCTGCATGTCCGGCCCCTTCTTAGGCACTGAACATGCCCAGGAAGCTAGATTTGGGCTACTTTGCTGCACAGTTTGCCTGTAAACAAATAATGCCTAGGTGGAGGGATGATGTCCTCAAGGTGCTCACAGCCTAAATTTAGGGGGAGATAGGCATGAGAAAAATCCACAGTGAAATTAGGGATAAAAGAGAGAAACAGTAAAATGCTACGGGAGTGAAGAGGAAGATTGATTCACTGGTTCTCTTAAAAGGCCTTGCGGCAGTGGAGGCGTTTAAGCTGGGTCCTAAAAGGTGAGCAGGATTTTTGAGGAGAAGGGGGACAGGGTGTCCAGGCTGAAGAAACCAGTTGTCATAAGTGTCATAAATTTTAAGTCAGGTATTAATTATATAAATATTCTAAGAGGTCATGAAGTCATAAAGTTAGAAATGATCTAAATGGTTGTATCTCACCACTCCCATCAGGGGATTCTGGATAAGTTGGAATGTTTTCATTCTTGGTCATAGACAAACAACCTCAGACCAGCTTAAGTGATAAGAACAAGAGAATTTATTGGTTCACACATCTCAAAAATACAGAGTTAGCTCAGGCTTCAGATTTAGTTTGATAAAGGCTCTTGGTAGCAAAATGGCTGCTGAGTGGCAGGTGTCAGATTGACAGAGTCTGGAAGAGGAGATACTCCCTTCCCCCCAGCTGTCAAGCAGAAGTCTTTGGGTTTAGTCTGTTGACCCAATTTAGGACACATACCCACAGCTTCCCTCCCAAGCCAGTCCCTGCAGTTAGAGGAACACCATTTGCTGATTGGTTTAGGCTCTGGTTCCTGCCTGTCACTGCGACAGGCGGCCAGGTGTAGGCTGATTGGATTAGGCCAGTCAAGGCTCATTGCTAAAACTTGGGCTTGAGGCTAGTTCCGCGGTATCACATGGCCACGTTAGCGGGTGGGACAGTGGTGGGAATGAGGGGAAAGGATGCTGCGGGTACAGCCAACATTGTCCAGTTACAGAGGCCTGCCACAGAAGCCTGGGTGGACGGTTACGTTTCAAGTGGGCGGGCTTCCTTTGCTTATGAGCAGCGACCACATGCCAGCCACAGTGCTTGGAATTTCACCTAATGGTCTCTAATTCTTAACAATGGTTCCTCGAGTTAAGTATTTGGTAATTTCCAGTTGCGAAAACTGAGAGTCAGAGACAGAAAATAACTTGACCAAGGCTACACACCTAATAATGGCCAAACCAGAAGTGGAACCAGAAACCTCTATTTCCAGAGACTGGATTCTTTCCATGGTATTATGATGCTCTAGGAGGTAGCTGCTCCTACGTTCGGGAAGCTCTGATTGTTAGGGCTGATGTGTGCACGCGTGTTGTTTGGTTCAGTTTGTCTTTTGTTTAATAATACAAAGTCAAACCTGCTTCCTAGTAATTCTTCTGCATTTATTCTAGTTCTGAGGTATAGAGCAGTGGTTCTCAAACCCAGAAGAGCGTAGTAAAACATATAGTTTCTTGTCCTCTATGCCAGATCAACTGAATCAGAATCTGGTGGTGGGACCTTGGAAATTGTGTCGTTTTAAAAACATTGCAGAGATGATTCTCTGGTACAAATGGATTTGGGAACTCCTACTTTAGAATATAACCAATCTTTTCTCTCTTCCATATTACGAACCCACGGATATTTAAGACTGTGGTCACATCTCCCTTGGGCCTTTGCTTCTTCAGGCTCTGGTATGGTGCTTAAGAGCTGGGACTTGGGAATCAAAAAGACTGAGTTCACATTCCATCTCCATTGTTTATAAGTCATATGCCTTGGGCAAGTTTCTTAATATTTTTAAGCCTTAGTTTTCTTGTTTATAAAGTGGGAATAATGATGTAACTTATATCAGAAAAAGTTGAGAGGAATAAGTTAAGAAAATGACATTCTTAGCATGAAGCCTTAGAAACACAGAAAGGTTTCAATGGATATTACTCATTATTAATAATTGTTAAACTTCCCTGATACATTTATCTCTTTTAAATTATGTATTTTCAAGATCCCTATCTTTTACCTCTAATTTTCAGTGTTTTCTAATTTATCTCTTAATATGTGATTACGCCTGCCCCTTCTGAAAGGGTAGTGGTGGGATGTAAATGCCAGCACAGAACTCTAGACATCTGACTACATCAGCAAACCATAGGCCTGTAACTTTCTGTGGTCTGAGTGCAAAGTTCATCTGGATGCAGATATTCACTGGGTATTAAACATCTTGGAATTTCCCATCTTTAAGTTCTTTTCTCTTGGGAAATTTATCAGCGGATGATTACAGGAACATCTGGATTCTTCAAGATGTTTTGGACGTTCTTCAACTTGGTTTCCGGCCTAAGCTGTGTTTGGAGGCATGAATATGAGTTGGTTTCATCATAAATATGTGTTGTTTCCAAGACTGCTATGATCCATTTTATCTCATAGATCTGTCAGCATTTTCCTATTCATCTGCAAGTGATGACTTAATTTTAAACGAAGTAGGCTCTCCAGCGGAGAGCCAACTTGTCCCACAATGTATGCATTGACATTTGCATAAAATGCAAATACATTCATTGATTTCTATTTATTTTTATCTCTCGATTCTCAAATACATGTTCATTTGCTGTATCTTCCTGTATCAGTTTTCTTTAAAATATCTATAAGGCAAGACTGTGACTATTTTCAGACCCATGAAGATCATAGATAGCCTGTTTGAGGCACTTAGCATATTCTCTTTGATGACACGTTGCTGCCAGCCTTGCTGGTGGGTGTGGGTGAAACACCTTCATACTGGAAGAACTGAGAGGGGAGAAATGGAGACTTCTGTTCTGTGATGGTGTACAGGGTGGGCTTTTCAGGACAGTAAAGCCTTCACTGAAGACCATGAAAATGCCCAAATGCTACATGTTTCGGTCAGCTAATTTTGAACCATTTACTACAGACCTTAAAATTGTATGTAATTTTGTTTATGGTATCATAATAGTATAAAAGCAGTTGGGCTCACTAGGAGGCTACATAAGTAATCTATAAAACTTGGACCAGGTATAGGAATTAACAGCACAGTTGCATATCGCAGAAATGTATTTGGGGGTGGCTGTCTTCAATTAAAATGTCAAAAAACAAATTCAGGTACTTAAAATAAAAGGAAAGTTCCCAAGTACCAGCTTTGCTCAGCTCTCCTCATTTTTCTAATGACTAGAGGAGAAAAACTGTTAGGATGGGAACATTTCTCCAAAAAAAAAAAAAAAAAAATTAATGATTCCTAATATTCCCAATTACAATTTCAGTATCTCTTCCCCCAATTCCTTGAAGAAACGAAGTAAACAAGAAATTATATGTTCAAATTGAGGTGAAAAAAACATGTTGGTTGTCTAAAATTTAGCAGGCACAAAGTTAAACACTAAAAATGATCCTGAAATATTTATGATATGCTCTCTTACAACCTGCCAGGGGAGTGTGTTCCCTTGTTCAGAGTCACTGATATGTTATTTAAAAATAAATTTTAGTAGGGCTCATATTTTGAGCAAGTATTAATCCTAGCACCTGGGATTCAAGGATTTACCTTTGAATAGTGCGGTGATAGGCTGGGAAACAGAAAATTGCTTTAATGGAGGCAGGTTTCAAGTGGAATGGGAGCCAGCAAGGGGCTCAAATTCAAGAAAGTTGGAGAAGGTTTTAGAAAGAAGAGAATGTTGGTGTAGGGATTTTATTAATTTTTCAGGCAGAAGGAATAGAATATACAGAAGTTTTTAGTTGTGAGAGGATATATCACATTCAAAGGTGTCATTAGGAATTATTAGAGTTTAAAATATGGGAACGAGGTAACCAGAAATGGGGTTAGATAGAAAGGGAAGAGCCAAGTGTTGAAAGCTGAATGCCTTGTAGAAGAATTGAAACTTTATTTCAGTGGTGATGGGGAGCCCTTGAAGAATTTTGCATAGAGGATTGTCCTGCAAGATTGAAAGATTACTGTATCAGCAGTGTGGAGATTAGAAGGGGAGAGTTTAGAAGTCAAGAGGCCTGAATGGTGTACATTACATTGGTCCAGATGAGATGATGCTGACATAAATTGGAGCAGCAGTTTGGAGATGGGAACAAAGGAACAGATTTGAGATAGAATAATGAAGTGGATTGGACAGGATTTGGGATTTGATTACACATGAGAATGTGTTTTTCCTTGAGGACTTAAGGATTGTTTGCATGACTAATTGGAGGAGCCATTTTGTTAGGTAGAAAACAGAAAGGAAGGGAAAGAGAAACGAGGTAGAAGGTAATGGGTTCACTTTCAGGCATTGATGACTTTGAGATGCCTGTTGGACAAATAGAACTAGGAGAGAGGTCCAGATTTGAGAGTCATCAGGATATAGATTATAGTGGAAAGACAGACATGGATGAAAGTTCTCCTGCAAATGTATAGAGTGAGAAGAGAGCCAAGGACAGGGTGACAGGGCCCAAGGAATCACCAACACTTATGGGGATGGTGAAGAGCAGACATTCCAAGGAAGGAGACCAAAAGGAGGCAATGAAGGAGGTGGTAGGAGACCCAGGATAGAGAGAGGTTATAAAATCCACGGGAGGAGGGAATGCTGTTTGGGTAGGCGAGCAATGCTAGGTATAGCAGAGAGCTCAAGTAAAGACAGGAACTTATGAGGTCTCCATTGGCCCGGAAACTGTAAGCTAATGCGGGATCACAGGATATGCAGGTTCGGGAGACTTGAGAGGGCAAATGTCAGATTGCAGAGCAGGGAGGAGTAAGCGGGAAGGAAGAAAGTGCTATATGGAGAACATTCTCTTAAGAATTTGGATACGTACTAAAGGAAAGAGAAATACATTACACCCGTTCCCGATGAGGTTAAGGGAGGTTTTCATTTGCGTTTTAAGATGAGAGACATTTGAACACACTTATATGCTTAGGGAAAGGAGCAATATGGAGGAAGAGGCTCAAGTATCTGGAATGAGATGGGGATAATCAATGTAGCAAGTCCTAGAACAGCTGTTCTCAAAGTCGGCTCTGAGATCAGCAGTATCAACATCACCTGGAAATTGTTAGAAAAGTAAATTTTCAGCCCCCAGCTAAGATCTGCTCAATCAGAAACCCTGGGTTTGGGGCTCAGCAGCTTGTGTTCTAACAAGCCCTCCAGGGGATTCTGATATACACACCAGTTGGAGAACTCCTGTCCTAGAGGAAGAGGAGAGGTGGGATCCAGGGCCCAAGTGGGTGTACATACCTTGCACAGAAGGGGAGACACTTCTGCAGGGTCCAGGTTCAAATAGATTTGTGGTAGATGGTTGTATAGTTGATGGAGTTTGTTGCTGACAGCATAATTTTTCTTTCTGCAATAGGAAGCGGCTTTGTCCACTGAAAGATCCTGGGATAAGAGTAGGGTTGATTGAGTTTATTCAAATTTAATACACATTTAAGGTTTTGGAAATGTTGCCTTCAAGTTGAAGTAGAATATGATTAGTGTTAAGCTGAAATATGCCTTTATTCTCTCCCTCATTCTGTTCTTTCTCCTGGCCCTTTCTCACCAGAAGCAAACTGGTCTACTTCATGGTTACTGATTCCTTTGAACCAAAACTGTTCCATCATATCATGTGTTTGGAGACTCAGTCTTTAGGTGTTTGGGAGCTTTTTGTTTGAGATTTCAGTGGAGATTATCAGTCTTTGTTTTAATTGTTGGATACTTTCAGGAGAGTGCTGAGCTCACATAATGCAGAACCAGCTTAAAAGGGAAAATTTGAGCAAGGATTCATCATACCAATGTGAGAGATTTACAGATGTTAGATTTTATTAACACTCCCACACAGAAGGTTTGAAACAAATAAGAGAAAAACAGTGCATAGATTTTAAGAAGAAAAGTCAAACAATTTAAAAATCTGCTGTGGTCATCTGGTCACAGGTCCCAGTGGGCCATATGCTGTACTTTTGATCTCGTCACATGTGATTCTTAGCTGGTCATGAAAAGGTGGTTGTCATTTCATTTTATGATTTCCGTATTGTGAAGGACTTGGATGAAGAAAGCGACATTTTGGCTTGTCTAGTTCTTATGGAAAATAGTGATTCTGCAGTAATTAGCCATGAATTTTCTTTTCCTATTTTCTCTCATTTTGATGAAAATGCCTTTATATTCTAATATAGGCATACAACCCTCAAGGATTAAAGAGTCTGAAAAGTTACAACTGAAAACAGTGTCCCGAAAGCTGCAGCAAAATGAGGCAAAGAAGACGGGACAGCTTGTCTCTGTGAGCGCTTCAGCGTCAGATCTTCTCGGCTGGTAGCACAGGAACAAAGGTCGTACTAGAAATCTTCTGCAACCATGTAGAGCCCCAGCTCTTTAAAGATTCATGTAGGAAGTGCTTGACCATGTCTCTAAAGGTGTGACTATAAAAGGAATAAGGAAATCCAAGTTCTAAATAGAGTGTAACAGTCCTCAAAGCAAATCCAATGAGTCAGTCCTTTCTGAATTTTCCCTCTTCCTATGGAGCAAATAGATTGTGTTATATTGTAAAAAAAACAGTTTAGGATAAAAAAACTAAACTGAAAAAGAACTTTGTTATTTTGAGATTTCTCTGTAATAAGTATTTAACTTATAAATGATCCATTACTGTTATATTAGATCAGCTCTCAGACAAACATTTTGTTTCACATTTGAGCAGAAACTGAGACAATAGGATGACACATTTAGTTAAATGTAAATCTTATCATAACCATGTAATTAAAACTCCTGCCATCTTTAAAGAAGAAATTCAGTATTACCCAAAAAATGTTAAGGAAGAATATGCCTGGATTGTGTCAAGGAGTCACAGCTCCACAAACCCCTCAAAAGCAGACACCTCATGCTCAAGGTCCCAGTGGCCGTGGGCGTACCCAGAGCCAGACTGGAGAGAGGGCCCGGACAGTCTCCTGCGCAAGCCTGGTTTAAAGACGTGTGTGTGGAAGTGATAGCTTTTTGGTGAGAGGGAGAAACAGAGAAAAATGGTATCAAATTCTTTCTTTATGCAACAAGTTCTATGTGATCATTTTCCAAGTTAAAGGACCCTTCTTACTTTAAATCTAACCATAAACAACTTTATTGGAGCCAGAACTTGCACATGCTTTTAATATTAACACTAAAGGATCATTCTCAGAAACGTCTGGCTTTTCTGTTTCTCTCTTTGCTTTTGTTATGGCAGGGTAGATTGGACTTTTTCTTTTGGATATGAAAATCTTTTTTTCACTCAGTACCTTGAGCATTTGTGTTTATAAATGTTTGGCTTCTGACAGCTGTTTTGGGTTCAACTTTGTAAGGGAACCCTTAAATTTGAACTGCTTTGCAAGTGTTTATTCCCTTAAAACATTTCTAATGTAAATGTATATACATAGAAAAAGGATTTTGAAAGGTTCTTCTTAGGTTTAATCTGTCCTGACAGCTCAATATTATTCAGTTCTTGTAATGATTATGTCCTGGTTGTATGTCCAGCCTCGTGCTCATAGAGGACTCCTAGGTAGTTAGTTAACCAAGGCACATCCAGCAGCAGCACTGAGATCCTTGTGGTTTGGTCTCTAACAGAGGGCAGACACTTCTTGACACTGGTCTAGCCCAGTGGGGTCGCATTAGCACTGAGTGTTGTTGGTACTATCATAGAACCTCAACATTTATTTGGCCACACATTCTTTACTCAAAGATTTATTGAGCACCTACTGTAAACCAGGTATTTTGCTAGGTGTTGGTGATACAGGTCTAAGCCACATGAATAAGGTTTCTGTCCTCTTGGAGCTTAATTTTTAGCACAATCACAGTGGGATGATCCATACATAGCTGAATGGGCAGGACAGAGTACCAATAAAGCTTTATTTACAAAAATAGGTAGCTCATGTACCATGAGCTGTAGTTTGTTGACCACTGGTCCAGATAATGCCAATCCAGTAGGACAGCATCTATATTACACAGTCTGGACTAGGGTTTTGTTTTCCAGACTATAAAGCATCCCTCCAGTCAGCATTGGGCAGCCACAGAGAATAAGTGTATTTCTCAGCACTTGCTGGTTGTTGCAGAATTACTGAGTGCTACGCTTGTCATGTTCTTGAATAGTTTTCTCTGCATTGGGTTTAATAGGCTTTCCCAAAATCCTTAGTGAGGAAGTATCACCCTAATTTGTTCTGTATATCATGTGTGTGATAACAAGAAAGGTAAGAGACAAACCCAGATCTTCAACTTGGAATGAAACATTTAATTCCTGCTCCCATTCTAGCTTGGCAGAGTGGAGTAACATATCTTCAGATATTCTTCCAACAAGAAAACTTTCATTTGCCCTTTGTGTAGCCACATACCTGATGCTAGGCACTATGGGTGATAGAATACTTGGTCCTGCCCTCAGGGAATCTCAAAACCACAGGAGTCAAATAGATGAAGTAAATTTCTGCCTTCACTCTCCAGCTATGCTTGACTACCTATCACATGTGTGCAAGGACAGTAAAAGTGACTAAGGCCAAGGCCCTGTCCTAGCTGAGTTCACAATAAAGCAAATAGATAATAATGCACAATAAAATACAACCACATGATACAGCCTGTGACAGAGACCACACTGCTTGGGTTGCTGAGTTCTCCCTCCTCTGTGTAATTTGAAGGTTTTCCAGTGTGCCATGTATTTCCATCTGCGAGGCAGATTACATTATCATTCCCCCTTACAAATGAGGAAGCTGAGGAACAGAGAGCCCAAAATCCTACAGCTGGTTGAGTGGAAGAGCTAGCATATAAACTGTAGTAGACTGGTGTCTGACTGTAGAATCCACACGCCTAACCTCTGGGCTTTGGAAGATAATTCTGCTCTAAGTGTGTGTGCTGATACATAACATCCAGGAGATTACATTTTTTTGGCGGGGGGCGGGGCACCAATAAAGCTTTACAACAGCAATTTTTGTTGAAAACAACACTACCCACTGAATAGTGGGCATTGAAATTAGAGGCAGTCTGGCTGCCAGGGCCCAGATTTTATCATCATGAGTTTTTTAAAAATCTGAATTTGGATGCTGTATTAGTTTCCTAAGGCTGCTATAATGGAACACCACAGAGAAGGTGGCTCAAAACAACAGGAATTTTTCTCATGAATATTTTCAGGCTAGGAGTCTGAAGTCAGGGGGTGTCAACAAGTTTAGTTCCTTTGGAGGTAGTCTGTTCCATTCCTCTCTGCTAGCTTCAATCCTTGTAGCTCTTTGGCTTGTAGATGGATCACTTTAATCTCTGCATCCGTCTTCATGCAGAGTTCTCCTTGCGTCTGTCTTCACGTGGCTACCTTCTTATAAGGACACCAGTCATATTGGAGTAGGGGCCCACCCTACCCCAGTATGACCTCATCTTAACTAATTACATCTTACAAGGACCCCATTTCCAAATAAGGTCATGTTCTAAGGTACTGGGGCTTAGGACTTCAACGTATCTTTTTTGGAGATACATAATTCAACCCATAACAGATACCTTTTAGAGAGGACAGAACTTTCTTATTCACCCCTACCCTGTCTGCATTATTTTACCTTAAAAGAGATTCACAAATCTCTGTTGCCTCTGGCCTCGTTGGGCATTTGAGTTGACTGCTGCTGCCTTCAAGATCTTTCTGTGTGGTCTTGTTGTGGTGATGGGGAAAGGCTGAGTGACTAATCTCCTATCACATAGATTTCCTTCGGTAAGAAGCCAAGTCTGTTCTTTTCACTAAAGAACACTCCAGAGCAGAGCACCACATTCCGTAGGGGGCTCTCTAGTGCATTTCATAGCCACATGCTTGAGGGATACCTCCAGTCGGGCTGTACTGTCCTGAATTTTTGTTCCCTTTCCCAAGTGTCTCTCAGAAAAGGAATTCTTTATTTATAGAGTAAAAATGACTTTTCAGCGTTGAGCCCCATGATTTGGTTTAGCAGCATGGTAGCAAGGGACGGGAGGAAATGGGAGCAGGGGCGAGAAATGGGAGAGTAGACCGAAAGCAAAAGGGGAGGGTGGTGCAAGTCGCAGGGCTGACGAGAAACATGGGAGACTCTTGGATGAGGCGCGTCCGTCTTCACAAAGGCTTGGAGGACGAGCCACGCTCTGAAATGCCGGCCTTGACACTGCCTGCCGGCTCTGGAAGGTTTAGGACAGATAGTGAAAAAGCTTTTGAAATAGTTTTCCCTCTCTCACCTTATTGTTTTTCCCAATAAAGATAATTTTTACCCACTCATGAAGTGGAAAGTCATACTCTGTAAAATGGCTCTTGAATTCTGGAAACACCAAGAATACCTTTAGAATCAAATCAGCTCTATAAATGACTGAAATGATAAATCAAGACTTATCTTTATGGGAATGCTTAGTTGAATTTTACTTTATTGCAATTGTAGTTAATTTCTACTGATTTTTAAATTACATTAGGCAAACTTTTCTGAGCACCTACTGCTGTGTTTGGTGCCATGAGAGGCATGAAGATGGATGAATCACGATTCTTGCTCTAGAGGAGCTTATGACTTGGTAGGGGAGAGAAGGTGCGTACAGCAGGAATCGTGGGACTGGGGGTGGGGAAGGGCCCCTAGAGAGGTACCAAATTCCTCCGGCCGTTCAGACATAGAAGAGTTCACTTCATTTTTCATTCTGCCAGTGTTCACTGAGCTCCTACAAAGGGCCAGGCACACTGCTGTGTAATGATTAGAAGTGGTACGGTGAGGGGCAGGGGCTCTGGGTAGGACTGCCTGGCGTGCCCCTGGCTCTGCATCTTCCTGGCTGTGTGGCCAGGGGCCGGTGCATAACCTCTGTGTGCCTCGCATCTTCTCTATCTGTGTAGTGGGGGTAGTATTTCTGTCTACCTCATATACATGCTGTGCACACATGGACGCAGACACAGGTTGAGAGGGAGCGCTTGCCAGCAAAGGATGCTATGAAAGTAGTACGTTCTCCACCTTCCTGGAGCTTACCTTTACAGATGCTACTAACAGGTCAACAAAGAAATAACTAGAGGAATTATTACAAACTGTGGTACGTGGAGGGCAAATAAAAGACTATCATGCAATGGAGAGAAAATTAAAGAGGGAACCTACTTTAGGTTTTGTGGTTAGGGGTAGGCTCCCTCCAAAGGTGGCCTTTCAGCTGTGCCGTCAGGGAGCAAGCCTGGAGAAGAGCAGAAGAATGGGGACGGCTGTTGGGTATTTGAGGCTCGATCAAGCAGAGCCTCATAGGCCACTGGAAGAAGTTTGATTTTTATCCCAAAGGGGTCAAAAGTATGAGATGAGCACGAGGCTGTCACAGAAGTACAGGCAGTAGACGACGGCTTTAGCTAGGAGGTTGGCATGGGAAATGGGAAGAATTGAATAGATTCAAGATACATTCTGGGGACAGAGTTGTCACGACTCAGATGGATTGGATGTCATGGAATGGAAAGAAAAACAGGAGAAGGTTTTAAAATATCTCTGAGGTTTCTGGCCTGAGCGTTTGTGTTGATGAGATGGGAATGAGTGAGGGAGGAATAGGTTTAGGGCCAGAACTTTGTCATGTTAAATTTGAAAAGTGTCATTTATGGAGTTACTTATGCTCCTTGAAAAACAATCTCAGAGTAAATGAGTGTCAGAGCAAAGATACTCACAGTGGGAGAGTCGGCTTTGAGAGATGTGGCTAAGGGGAGAGCAGGGAGCCTGAGCAAATAGCGGCACCTTCAGCGAAAGTCAGGGTCTAGAGGAAGGGCCTGAGGCTGGTCTGGAGCTCGATTGTAACCATTTAGATCTATAAGCACAAGTTTTAACGATGATGACTTTGTTAAGATGGCAAAGTCTATTTTATAGAATGACTCTCAAAGGACAGAATGTTCTGAAATTGAATTAATTCAACACCCAGAAAGTCTTATCATATTTAAAATTTATTTTTCTGGGCATTTACATTTCTTTTTAAAAATTTTATTCTTATTCTTTTATTTTTTTTAGAGAGGCAGCGTCTCATTCAGTAGCCCAGGCTGGAGCGCGGTGTCATAATCATAGCTCACTGTAACCTCAAACTCCTGGGCTTAGACGATCCTCCTGCCTTAGCCTCCCGAGTGGCTGGGACTATGGGTGCATTTTTTTCTTTTTTTGTCTTAGAGATAGGGTCTTGCTATATTTCCCAGGTTGGTCTCAAACTCTTGGCCTCAAGCGATCCTCCAGCCTTGGCCTCCCAAAGTGCTGAGATTACAGACATGAGCCACTGCACCTGGCAGGGCATTTACATTTTTCTGAATGATTTGGTAAGAAAAAGGTCTGTGGGTGACTCTGTGAACCAAAAACAGGGCTGTATAAGTAAAGTTCCTTGTGCAGATCAAAGGATGTTATTCAGGGAAGTGTTCCTCAGTCATGGCTAATTGGGACAATTGTCCTTGTGTTGGGATGGTCCTTTGCCACTTGGACAGTGTCTGGTTGCATGAGTGCAGATGGCTGGACTTTATCTCTTTTCACTGAGAAAATAAACAAGATTTTTTGGTATGTTTGTTCTCTCTCTCTTCCCTTCATAACATGGGTAGGTATTGCTCTTCCCACTTTTACATATCCACACAGTAAGCTACTTATTTTTACTTGATTTTATTTGGGTAAAACTCATGAAAGTAGAGGGAGAGACTAATGTCTCTATCTCCATCATTTAGCAAACCCCTAGTTGGTGTTTAATAAATATTTGCAGATTGGATGAATACTGTGTATGCAACATGGACACCCTTAATTATATGACCTCCTGAAATTCCTTCTAGTGCTTTGTCTATGAGCTTCCTTGCCATAACCTCATAACATAACTATAATACCCAACAAAAGCAACAATGATTGGGCTATTTTATCAAAGTGCTGTGTCCTATTTTATCAAAGTGCTGTGTCCTTTAATAGGGCTTGTGCTTTAAGCTGTTTCTTCTATAGTTGAAAGTTTTGATTTTGTTTTTCTCCAGAGCCATCCTCTTTTCATGAATTTTCCTTTCTGTAGAGAAGGGAAGCAATGGGGTCTGTGGCCATGGAGCCATCCAGTGTGTGCGCGGGAAGTTAGATGCTTTGCGTGGCAGGTGCGGTGGTGGTGGTGGTAGTAGCAGCAGCAGCGATAGCATTATTTATTTACTGAGTACTTACTTTGTGCCAGGCATTGTCATAGACACTATTAATAATATACTCTGTTGGTAAAGGCAAGGCCAGGCTCCTGTAATGATGGTAATTCAATAGCTCAAAAGAGGTAGACGTTTCTTTCTCACCAATAGTTACTGTGTGTTCCAGGTTGGAGGGTGGCTCTGCTCGATGCTCTTATTCAGGGCCCAGGTTCTTTCTGTGGGATTTCTCTACAGTCCTGTAGGGACTTGTCTTCATAGGCTCCATCTAAGGAGAAGGGGAGAAGAGCACAGGGCCACCCCACAGTCTTAAGGCTGAGCTCCAGAAGTAGCTCCCAGTGCTTTCACTTGCACTGGAAGAACTTAGTCACCTAGCCATGCCTGAGTCCAGGGGGCAGGGAGGTACCTGGAAATGTAGTTCAGGCCTGTGTCCTGGGAGCAGGGGAGAACAGATGTTGGTGCACAACTAGCAGTCTCCACCACATCCTGCAGTGTACATTTTGCAGATGAAGAATTTGAACTTTGAGAGGTTAATTAACTCGACTTTCTGTAGGTCATCAGCTTGTAAGCGGGAGGGTAGAGATTGTAACCCTGTTGTGTCTGATCCCAAAATCTGTGCCCTTTTCACCACCGTGATGCCATCGAACACGCCCTTTGGAGTTTACAGAGGAAATTCCCATTATGTTAATTTGCTTATGGCTTCAGGAGCAGGTCTCCAACCACCAGACTTACCTAGCCAGCCTAGGTGTCTCATGACTTAGTATCAGAATGAAAATACAGTGCAATTCTAATGAATCAAAAACTGATTTTCTTGCCTATTGCTTTCAGGGGATAGAAGTGAGGACAAGAAAACAATCTGCTATCAGAGACTTACTCATATGTTCCAGACATGGCTTGTGGTCAGAATCCATTCAGATCAGTGCTTCCCGCCCACATGGGACACTTACAGTGAGGGGCCAGTGATGCTCAAGGCATCGCAAGGTCCGCAGTTACCAAGAAGAGGTTCAGTGACGGCAGGTAACTATCCAGTGCAGCTGGGCTTACCAGGTTGTAACTTGGACAAGTTTCTTCATCTTCTTAAACCTGAGGTTCCTCTTCTGTAAAGTGTGGTTAATTGAACCTACTTCACACCAGTGTTTCAAGTATTAGTGATCATATAAGCAAAGGACCTACCACAGAGTAGCATCTCATTAAATGATAGCTATTGTTTTTAAAAAACGAACCCAACAGCCATGAATTGAGTGCCTACTGTGTGCACCAACATAGGCTCTGGAGTTTTAGAGATAAAAGATAGAGTTCCTGCCGGCCTTCAAAGGACATTCTAGTTAGTGGGGATGTTTTTAGAATAACAACCTAAGCTCAGGTTTTCCCTCAGGAGGAATAATGCATTCTAATCAGGCTAGAGTGTGTGTTCTGTTAATAGATTGTGTAAACTAAAATTGTACACTAGCCAGTTCGGGTGCAATGAGGTATCGAAATGAAACATTGACATTTTTATATGTTGTTTTAATAGTCCTTATGATAAATGTCAACAAAATAATGCTTTTTAGAGACACTTGGTTTTTACACACACTTTGAGAGGTAATAAAATCTCCTGTTAATGCTAATAGCATTCTGACAGAGTGAAGACTTAGTGGTGTGACAAAAAGTAAGGCACCTTGCTCTTTTCTTAATGTAATCTGAATTTTAAAACAACGCAAAGGAATGCCGTTGGTATTTACTCAGGGATTTGTGTGCACATTTGATAGATACCATTTATCTTCAGCAGAGGAATCCATATTCCTGACCTTTCTCCCCCCTTCAGTTAGCTTGGATTTCTTCAAACCCCTTTGCCCTTTGAAGGGTTGTGTGCTCTTAAGTAAATGAACGGGGATGCTTCTGGGTCCGTGCTGACTGATTTACAACAGGATGGCAAGTTCAGCACGGAAAACAGGGTCAAATACCCGGGCTGTGAGACTCGGCTGACTCAGACAAGCAAGGCTTTGCTTGGTAGTTTTTATTCCTCCAGGAGAGAGAAGTCTTGGCTGAGGCCTCAAAAGCCACGTGTCCTGTAAGCTCTGGAAGAACATTATCATCGTTGTTATCGTTAGTAGAAGTTGTGCAGTTGTATTGTTGGTCATATTATGGCTATCTTTTATGTTCTAGCCACTAAATAGTCATTAATTATGATCAACTCTCACAGCGAACCTGTTAATTTTAACGGATATGAGGCTCTCAATTGAAATAAGAAATCTAACAAAGTTATGTTATTTTGCCTCTCCTTCTGACTTAACAAAGGGAATTCACAAGTACTTATGTTTTGAGAAAATAGAGATGTGTTTAAATAGTATTACCATGGTGACACATTATTAACTAAGAAGACAATCAGATTTACACACTTTCTAGAGGTTGCTTTCACAGGGCACAGTAGTAAGCCCTGAAGTCTGGACGTCTCACAGTCTTAGGATGCAGAACGTGACCAGGGATGGGGAGACAGCGTTTCCTCCTCGACAGTGTGTGGGGACGTCTTCCACCAGCACTTGGAACCGAGCCTCCATTGGTGAATAGCATGAGAGAAAGAGACCTGAGAAGGCTAAAATTTAAAGTGTAGGAAAGACAAGGGCAGCACATAATTATTTAATGGAATACAGGAAATGTGTGTTTTTTGTCTACAATCTACACTTGTGATATAAGTATTGTTATGTCCATTTTGTAGGGAAGAAACCTCAGTTGTGGAAGGGTTCAATAAGTTATCCTGGGTCACAAGATTAAAAGATGCCAGAGCCAGGAGCTTAACCCACATTTATCTGACTTCAAAGTCTGTACCCTTTGCTTTGCCTCACAGTGGTTTATATAAGATGCATTGGTAACAAAATTTATTTGGCTTTGAACTTCTTTGGATGGGGTCCTTTGTCAATGTAATGCAAATTTTGCATTGTTTTGTTGAAATAAAAAGTGCTAACCATTTTTTAAAATCAGGAGGAGGGCCAGGTGCGGTGGCTCATGCCTGTAATCCCAGCACTTCGGGAGGCTGAAGCGGGAGGATGGCTTGAGTCCAGGAATTTGAAACCAGTCTGGGCCATAGCGAGACCCTGTCTCTCCAAGAAATTTTCAAAATGAGCCGAATGCAGTGATGTACGCCTGTAGTCCCAGCTACTTAGAAGGCTGAGGCAGGAGGATCACTTGAGCCCAGGAGTTTGAGGTTGCAGTGAGCCATGATGACGCCCCGGCAACAGAGCAAGATCTTGTCTCAAAAAATAATAACAATCAATAAATAAAATGAGGAGTGTGGGCCTTGAAGGATGATCACGATTTCGATAGGCTGGTAAAGGACATTTCAGGTGGAAGACACAGCATTGGCAAAGGCACAGACGTGAGAAAGTCACACCTTAGTCTGGGAATGAACAGGAGTTCCATTTGAGGAGTTCTGAATGTATCAGTACAGAGGGCTCCTACACCGAGAAGGCTGTGAAAGCCTCGGCAAGGAGCTGGTGAGCAGCGGGGGGCCGTTTTTGAGGGGAGGATTAAAGTGCTCAGAGCTGTGGTCTGCAGTTGTCCCGAGAGCAGTGTGTAGATACAAACAGAGATAAACGAGGGAGAAGTGACATCATATAAACTGTCAGGGAGTAGAGAAATCTGGATTTTTTTATTTATTTGCTTCAGGAAACAGCAACTTTGTCACAGATATTTCCCAGGGCTGTGAATAAATAACTGCACTATTCTGGGGAAGGATGCAAAGTTTGGGGAGGCTATGGAATACCCTTAAGCCACAAGGCTGGATGCTCAAAAATTAAATATTCACTGAAAGTGATAAGTAAGCAATGGAACTTTGTAAATATTAGTTTATGCCACTCACCTGCCTGTTGCTTTGCATCAGCCATTCCACTGAAACCTGTTTTCTCCTATAACTATTTGGGTAAATTAGTCACAGATGGAATTATTTCCAGGAATCATGCATTTACTTTGCATTTAATGCTCTCTCATTACCCCTCTGTTAAGGTTTTGGATCTTTTAAGTAAGAAGAAACTCTTGGGTCATGCCTGCCCCCAGATATGAGGGCCCCAGAAAGTCTGCTTTTTCACATTTGATTTCATGTGTGCGTAGTATGTTTATACTAGAAAATAGCAAAGTAATGCAGAAAAAGAATTGCGATGAAGAAGGAAAAATGTTTATCAAGGCTTAGTTGATATGCTTCTAAAAATCATCCTTTTTAACAAAACAATACAGTTATATTTAGAGCAGTTTTAGATTCACAGCAAAATTGAATACAGAGTACAGAGATTTCCCACACAGCCCTTACCCCTCTGCCACTTCTGCCATTTTCAACATCCCGAACCAGAGTGGTACGTTCATTATGGTTGATGAACCTACATTGGCACGTCATCATCACCCAAAGTCCGTGGTTTATACTAGGGTTCACTCTTGGTGTTGTGCATTCTGTGGGTTTGGACAAATGTGGAATAGCATGTGTCCGTCATTGTTGTGTCACGCCTGGTAGTTTCACTGCCCTGAAAGTCCTCTGTGCTCTGCCTCTTCACCTCTCCTTCCCCTCTCATCCCTGCAGCCACTGATCTTTTTACTGTACCCATAGTTTCACCTTTTCCAGAATGTCATACAGTTGGAATTGTACAGTATAAAACTTTTTCAGATTGGCTTCTTTTCACTTCATAATAAGCATTTACGGTTCCTCTGTGTCTTTTTATGGCTTGGTAGCTCATTTCTTTTTAGTGACGAATAATATTTCATTGTCTAGATGTGTACCACGGTTTATCCATTCACCTACTGAAGGACATCTCGATTACTTCAAAGTTTTGGCAATTATGAATAAAGCTGAATTTTACATGATTCTATTTTCTCTATTTAGCATATTAATTATAATTCTTTTTTTTTTTTTTTTTACATTTTTTAGTGGTTGCCCTAAAGTTTGCAATATACATTTGCAACTAATCCAAATGTACTTTTAAATAACATTAAACTGCTTTATGGGTAGTACAAGTGCTTTATATTAATAACAAAATATTTCTAATTCCTCCCTCTCATCCTTTGGATCATGGCTGTCATTCATTTTACTTATGCATATGCATGTATATGTTTACATAATTGAATACATTATTATTATTTTGAGCAAACTATTGTGCATTAGGTCAATTAAGAATAAGAAAAAATAAACGTTTTTATTTTATCTCCTTATTCCTTCTCCAGTGCTCTTCCTTTATTTGTGTAGATCCAAGTTTTCTGACCTATATCATTTTCCTTCTCTCTGAAGAACTTCCTTTAACATTTTTTGCAAGGCAGTTTTCTACCGGCTACAAATTCCCTCAAGTTTTGTTTGTCCAAGAATGTCTTTATTTCTCCTTAACTTTTGAAGGATAATTTTGCAGGGTATGGAATTCAAGATTGATGGGCTTTTTTTCTCTCAAAACTTTAAATATTTCCCTCTACTTTCTTCTTGCTTGCATGGTTTCTGAGAAGTAAGATATAATTCTTACCTTTGGTCCTCTATAAGTAAAGTGTTTTCTCCTCTGGATTCTTTTAAGATTTTTCCTTTACCTTTGATTTTCTGAATTTTAAATATGATATGCCTAGGTGTAGTTTTTCTGGCATCCTGCTTGGTGTTCTGTGAGCTTCCTGGATCTGTGGTGTGGTGTTTGACATTAATTTGGGGGACATACTTATATTTGTTTCATGTAGTTCTTCCTTTCCTTTCTCTTTTTATTCTCCTTCTCGTGTTCCCAGTACATGTATGTTACACCTTTCGTAGTTGTCTTGCAGTTCTTGGATGGTCTGGTTTTGTTAGTCATTGTTTTCTTTGCTTTTTCATTTTGGAAATTTCTGTTGTCATATTCTCAAGCTCAGAGATTCTTTTCTCAGCTGTGTCCAGTCTACTGATAAGCTCATCAAAGGTATTTTTCAAGTCTGTTAAAATGTTTTTTATCTTGAGCATTGCTTTTTGATTCTTTCTTAGAATTTTCATATCTCTGCTTACATTATCCATCTGTTCTTACATGTTGTCTACTTTTTCCATTAAAGCCCTTAGCATATTAATCAGTTTTTTTTTTAATTTTTGGTCTGATAATTCTAATGTTCCTGCCATATATGACTCTGGTTCTGATGCTTGTTCAGTCTCTTCAAACTATGTTTTTTGCCTTTTAGTATGTCTTGTAATTTTATGTTGAAAGGTTGACACCATGGTGTACTGGGTAAACAGAATTGTAAAGAGGCCTTTAGTGATATAGCAGTAAGGTGTTGGGGAGAGCAGAAGTGTTCCCCTAGAGTCCTATGATTAAGTCTTAGTCTTATAGTGAGTCTGTGCCCCTGGACTGTGAATTTAACCAGTGCTTCTCGGGGTTTTTTCCCTCTTGGGTGAGATAGGATGGCTAATTTTTTTTTCTATTTTTAGTAGATACGGGGGTCTTCCTCTTGTCAGGCTGGTCTCGAACTCCTGACCTCAAGGAATCCCCCCACCTCAGCCTCCCAGAGTGCTAAGATTACAGACCTGAGCCACTGCACCTGGCCTTTGATTTTTTTTTTTTTTTAGTTTAGCTTTTTACTTGTTGTTAGAATGGAGTGGTGACTTCAAGCCCTTACATTGCCAGACCAGAAACCAGAAGTCTCATCCTGTTTTTAAATCAGGACTTTAAGCATTTTTATTTTTCTTAAAAATGCCAGCAGCAGAAACTGCATGGCAAGCCAGCAGTTTCTATTCTTCTAAGAGGTTAAAAAGGAGGGCTTCATGTCTTTCCAGTAAACTCTCCTTGACTGTTTTATAGTTCAAATAAAATCCCAATTTCTGGCAAGACCTGAAATGGTTGCTTTTTGTTTTTTGTCACCTACTTAAAATATAATATCAGAAGTAAGCCCATGAGAGGCATTATCATGTATGCAGGGCTACTGTGGTTTTTCCTCAGTGGATATTTCTAGAAACATAGTGAAACACAGAGATGATTGGTTTTGCAGTTGCCCCTGTTTTCTTTTTACTGTTGAACATGACCTACACGCAAGGTTCTGTTTCTCCTCTCCACCTCGTCTGGCTGACATGTTGATAGGAGCTTGGCCAGGCTGCCTGGCCACTGAACCTAAAGCCATATGGCTTGTTCAGTTGGAAGGGGTGTTAAGGAATGAAATAACCATGTGGACAGCACTGTGCAAGCCCTTCAGTCACAGAGGCATTGAACTTTAGGAGTTTAGTGATCACCTAGACCCGTGTCCTTCTTTCATAGTTCTGGAACCAACATTAACAAAATTCTATTTCTGACAACATCAGAATTCTCTAAGTACTTCATGTATGCTAACCTTGCAAGATAAGTGATAAAATAAGATGAGGAACCTGAAACACCAATTAAGTCACTTGCATAAGGTCCCAAGAGTGGTGGTAAAAAAAAAAAAAAAAAAAACATAAGAAGTGAGATTATTACTTGCAGCCTTTGGGTTTCTCCATGAAGTTAGTGGTTTTTTAACTTTTCTTTCTCTCTGAAGCCAACCCTTTCTTCAGTTAAATGGTGGAAACCTCATCTGTAAAGCAGATGAAATAGCTCTGCTGGCCTGTGTGGGAGGCTGTGTCATGTGGTGTGACGTTTAGGAGGAGGACTCTAAAGCCAGGCTGCCAGGGTGCTCTGGGCCTCATTTTCCTCATCTGTAAAATGAGGGTAACCATTGTATCTACCTGATACGGTTCCTGTGAAAATCAGCTAAATCAGTCCTCAGCTGTAGTAAACATGCAGTTCATTCATTCTTTCATTTATTCATTCAAAAACTTTTATAAAGCAACTTAATATATTCTAGGCCCTGTTAAAAGCACAGGGTTATGGCAGTGAACAAAACAGAAATCCCAGCATTCACGGAGCTTACTTTCTCATAATAAATATTAATTATAGTGAAATGTGTTTAGGGGATATGGGGCCCCTCCTGCTGATGCCTTTTCTTTTTTGGCTCAAAGGGTTCCTGGGAGTACAGTGTGAAAATCATTGCACTAGACCAGGCATCCAGGACATTTTTCAGAGCTGGAGCAGAAGAAAATTGGAATTATGTGAGAGTGTTTAACTTTTCCATTACCAACACAAACTATTCCAGAAACAACAGGTAGAAGAGAAGGATGATTCCTACATTTGGGGGTCCAGTTTGAAGAGATAATTAGTGAGTTGTCTGCTTTTCCTTCCTCAGCCATTTTGAACACTTGCAGCTGTGTGTCTTACTTTGCATCTTGTGCAAGCTGATATTTTAGGGTGAAAGGGTGAGAAGGAAATTTAGATCCAAAGTGCTGACAAGATAAAATGCATTCTCTACAGACTCATTCCTCTTAAAATTGAAGTTATAACCCACATACCTTCTCCTAGCAGGCTGACGTGGGGAAAGTTAGAATGCTTAAGAAAATTGTGTTCCTAGGAATCAGCGTTGACTCTTTATGTGAGAAGAGTGAGCATTCGCAGCTCCGCTGAGCAGGGTACAGGGAAAGGCCTTTGGTACAGTGCCTGAGCGAAATGAAGAGTAGGTAATGAACTCTGTTTTGTGTTTCTCTTCAGGTCTTTTTTAGATACACATATTTAAGCCTTATCTAATTCTGCCTTCCCTGGGTAATTTTCAAAGACATCTTGGTAGAATTTCTGCAAATTGAGTTGATTGGGGATAGGGGTGAGGGAGGAGGTTAGTTAGATTTTTAAAAATTCGTTGCCATTTTAAGGGGCTAAATATTATACAGGAGACCTTTGGCATTCGATGGAATAGGTCACAAGAAAGTTACGAATTTCCAATTGTAAAAATGCCTATGTAATTCTTCCTTTCCTTCTCCCTGAAAAAAGTTAAGTAATTCAGATATGTAACGATTGTATAAATTCAGGATCAAAGTAGTTTATGAAGCTAACTTATACCCATTCTTTAGATTGATTCCTTTCTAACACCGGGACTTTCAGTTGGTTTTCATATCAGGACCATTTGCATGTGGAAAAAAGATTGTTGTCACTTTAAGAAAGTGTCTGCTTTCATAACACAGAGCCAAGAATAACAAAGGCATGTTAATCACAGTTATTAGGTAATGGACATTTCCCTGTGGACATCAACCTTATGACGAGGAGGATTCAAACAAAACATTGTCTCAATAAAATAACACATTATTATATATCATCGACCTTCGTCATTAAACAAAGTCAAATATGCAAGTGTTAAGTCCATGAACACTAAGTGTCTGGCTGCAGTTCAGCTGATAAATTTTGTAAGTCAATACCGATTTCCCTTTGGACTGAGCTTTTACCTTATTTTATTTTATTAATATGTTTTTCAAAAAAGTTATCCTGTCCAGTGGACTCAAATAAAATAATGTAAATTTCACTCAGTTTTTTTGTGCATGTTATACTTTATTGTTTAGAGAGAGGAGCCATTACGCAGGGAAGATGGCATTGGTCTGAGATGAGCTGGTAGAGGACTTCAGACACTGGTGCGTTGTGTGAGAACACAGCGAACCATGGGAAAAGGAACAAGACGCTTTTTAAAGATACCGACAAAAGCTTATACCTTATCTAATTCTGGTTGGAAGGCATTTTAGAGACCATATAGAGGGTCACCTCTCTCCAGTCCTCCTTTCAGCCTTCATTTTATAAATAGGGCAACTGAAATGAAATGACTTGTCTCCCAAATGTCACACAGCAGAGTCACCAGAACCCAGGTTTTCTGACTGTCAGTCTGTGTTGTTATTATTGCACCACGCTGGCTTCTCACATAGTGGCCCATCTTCATCAGAAAACTTTGATCTGGAGCAGTCTGAAACCATGGAATAGCAGAGTGAGAATGGATGTTTTAGCTCATCCAGTACTCTTCCTCATTTAGTGTTAAGAGTTCTTTAACACTCCTAAAAAGTTATTATCTAGCCTCTGCTTAAACACTGGGTCAAGAGATAGCCCAGCCTGTATTCAAAGACTTTTTGAATGGTGATCTCAGATACGATACCCTGTGATTTCTGTCCATTTGTCCCAGTTCTTTTCTTTAGGGCCTTGAGGACCTATGATGTGTCAGTCACTGTGCCGTATATGTTGGAGATATGTGTCATTCCTCCTTTTCAGGAATAACCTTAATTAGTAGTTAGGGAAACAGACAAGTAAATCAGCAATTACGGTCCGGTGGGATAAACACTATGGGAGGGATTTGTACTTTGCCGTGGAAGAGAAGGACCTCAATCAGACTGGAGGAGGAGGAAAAGCTTTCTGAAGGAGGTGGCCCTTGAGCTGAATTTTGGAGAAGCAGAGAGATGAAGCAAGGGGAAGGGCATCTCACACAAAGGAAAGAGCCTCTGGAAAGGCACAAAATCACTCATCAGCACAGCACTTGAGAGAATAGTATGGTATTCTGCAGGGCCGGAATAAGGGAGATTTATGGCCAGCGGTGGGAGAAAAGGTGAGGAAGGGACGCAGAAGCCAGATTGTGAAGGGCCTTGGTTGATGAGCAGTCTGCCTCAGTCTCATTGCTTCGTCAGAATGTTATTTTGTAGCCTTCATCCCTCTTAAGATGCCTCAAATCTACTTGCCCTGCTTTGAAACATGAGGAATAAGAAAAACCTGGATTCAATTTCTGGCATCACTGTTAAGCCTCTCTGAGTCTTAGTCCCCTCATCTGTGAAATGAGAGTGATAGTAACTTCTCCCCACTTTTGCAGTGATGAGAGAATGTGTACAAGCACCTCATGTAGTGCCTGGCTCAGAGCAGTTACCAAAACCTGCTTGTTTCCCTTCTCTTCCCAAAGTCTCTGTAATAATTCCATCCTGAGCCCTACCTTGGTTGCTATGAGCTCTAACATTAGACTAACATTTTCTTGCAAGGATCTTGTCATTTTGAACCTAACCACACAATTCTGCATTTCGAGTGAAATTAAGTCCGAAGCACAGGTTTCCGTGGTTACTTCCTAAGGCTTAAGGGAGAAAATAATTAGGAAGGTAAGTTATGACTTTTTCAGATATGCTGCTTTTAGCAGCCTAAGTAGGTGAGTTAGATGATGCAGATCCTTGGAGGAGAAAGTAGACAAAAAGGTCAGGAAAGCTATTTGATTGATTGACGTATGTAGAGGAGGCAGTATTGAAATGACAGATATACTTTGCTTGAAGAAGAGTTTCGAGCCCATTCAAGTATAGAAGAAATACGTCTGAAGCAGAGGGTGTGTGTTAGTCAAAGCATATGTAAGAAATACAGCAACACTAGGAAAAGTCCAGAGTGCAGAAAAAAGAGTTATTAGTAGTAAAATCGTAGCTCAAATGAAAAAGGGAAAGGCCTGCTGAGAGAAAAGTTGAAGTCAAAGAGTGAGGACTGGCCATTCTTTAATTTCCTCCGAGGATCCTAACCAAAAGAGGGAAGAGGAAGTGAGTTTTTGGGTGATGGGAAAGGGGAAGATTGAATTGTGGAAACGGAAATGAAGGAAAGGGTGACAGGTAGGACCTGTGCGTCTGCTGTGTCTGAGTAATGACTTCTTCCTTCCTTCCTTTTCCTTTTTTTTTTTTTTTTGATTAAATCTAAATTGTGACTGTGCTAGAGTGATGAAGTCAGAGTAAGGTGAACTGTGAATAATATTCAATTTCCTATAAAAACTTCTCTGTAGTTGACAGTGTTCTCCTTACCTCTGGATTTAATTTCTTTTAATCACTTTCTGTACCAGTTCTTTGGAAAGTAGTTGGCTAGTGCTGCAAATGAACACATACTCATTGGGTGTTGATGTAATTTGTCTTACCCTGAATCTTCACTGGTGGTGTTATCCGGAGGATTGGTGTCTATTTCAGTAAAATGAGAAATAGGCTAGTAACTTGCTGGGATGGTGATCATTTTTCTAGAGGTTTGGTTCTGTTGAAGAGCTGGCATCAAATATGCTAAAAAGGCAATAAGCAGGATAGCTTGGCTGCCTTAAAATGAGTATGCAGTGTTCAAACAAAATGATGGCATAGTGAGAGACAAATCATTGCCCAACAGAATGCAATTATCATTGGACAAAGTCAAAACCTGAGATGGGAAGGCAGGGAAAGGAAATAAGAAAGTCAATTCTTACCACCATCCCTAAATCCTTCCCAGAGTACCATAGCGGCCTCACACCTAGGTGAGGGGAGATGAAGGAGGAGGAGGGAGGTGGAAACAGGGAGAGGGAATTAGTTTAGGGTTGGAGAGAGAGACAGTCACAGGGGAAGAAAGGAATTCTTGTGAACCACAGTGGTTTGCAGGACTTAAAAGTAAGTAGGTTTGCATTTTACCTAACCCCGGTGAGATTGGCCTCTATCAAAAAATCCCAGAACAACAAATGCTGGCGAGGATGTGGAGAAATGGGAACACTCTTACACTGCTAGTGGGACTGCAAATTAGTGCCACCTCTGTGGAAAAGAATTTGGAGATACCTCAAAGAGCTAAAAATACAAATACCATTCAATCCAGCAATAGCACTATTAGGCATCTACCCAAAAGAGCACAAGACATTCTATCATGAAGACATCTGCACCCGAATGTTTATAGCAGCACAATTCACTATTGCAAGGACGTGGAAACAACCCAAGTGCCTGTTGATTCCTGAGTGGATTATTAAAATTCGGTATATGTATACAATGGAACATTACTCAATCATAAGAAACGACAGTGAACTAGCACCTCCTATATTTTCCTGGATAGAGCTTGAGCCCATTATCCGAAGTGAGGTATCACAAGAGCAGAATGGGCTCCACGTGTACTCGCCACCAAATTGGCACTGACTGATCAGCACTATGGTGCTTACACGGTAGTAATATTCTCCAGGGATTAGGGGGTTGGGGGGGGTGTTAAACTCACAACTAATGGACACGGTGAGCATTGTAGAGGGGAAGGGCATGCCTCTAACCCTCGCCTTGGGTGAGGCAAAGACATAAAATGTAACCAAAATGTATCCTCATAAGATCCTGAAATAAAAATTTAAAAAAATAAATAAAATAAATAAAAAATAAGAGTAAGTAGGTGGAATTAACCCCTAAAAAAATAATGCTCTGCCTGCCTAGCTTGGGTAGCCACTCAACATATCACAGTTGCTGTTTTTTCCCTCACTGTGATCAGCTCAGATTATCTCCTGTCTGTCCACTGCTACCCTTTGGGGCTAACATGGTTTTGTGGATGAATATCTCAGATGTTTACTGAGCATCTGAGCATGTGTGGGGCTCTAAGGAGGAAGAGACCACAATGAATCAGACATATCTTTTTTCCCTCAAATTTGTTTATCTTTTAAAAAAAATATTCGTAGAGGGCATACTATGTGCCAGATATATCAGTAGGTGCTAGTACAGAAAATATCAAGGTTTGTTTATATAAACCATGAACATTGGGTCATTTGCAGTATTTTGCATTTATTAATATTAATATAGACGCTTCTCATAAGTGCCTTCAGCAGCACATTTCAAGTGGGTCTCTTAGCTAGTGAAAATGAATGAACTACATGCATCGACATACGTCAATCTTAGGAACATAACGTTGAACCAAAAAAAAAACCCCCAAACAAGTTGCAAAATAATGAATGCAGTGTATTTCCACTTACAAGAAGCCAAAAGCATGCAAAGCTAAACATATGTTTAGCTTCCCTCTTATCCTTGGGGGATACATTGCGGGACCCCCAGTGGATGCCTGAAACTGTTAACCACAGGATAGTACCAAACTCTATGTATACTGTGTGTTTTCCAATGTATACATATTTATAATAAAGTTTAATTTATAATTTAGGCACAGTAAGAAATTAACAATAATAACATAAAATAGAACAACTATAACAATATGCTATAATAAAAGTTATATGAATGTGGTCTCTCTCTAAATATTTTACTACACTTAACTATTTTCAGACTGAGTTTGGCCATGTGTAACTGAAACTGGAAAGCAAAACTGGATAATGGGGCACTACTGTACTACTATACATATATATGGTATAAGACTATTGTAAAAACGGGAATAAGAATTAACAATCAGGATAATGATTACCTCTGGCAGGTAAAGAAGGGAATGAGATGTGATGGAGCACAAAGGATATTGTACTGTTTTATTAATACTCGAAGGCATCAGTAATTTGTTTCTTCAGTGGGTGGTAGGTGAATGGCACCCTAACATACATTATAAATATTATAATGCGTATTATACATATTATGTATAATATATTAGTATTAAATATTATGTTTATATTATAAATATATATTTAATTTTGTATTTAAAATGTTTTTAAAGGGAGAGATGGATCATGATCTCAATCTCAAGGAACTTATGGCTTATGGAAAAGAAAAGATACATAAGCAAATAAATGCCACAGAGTACTCAAGAGATGTGAGTTGAGGTCCGGTTGCTTGTACTTTAGTGGTAGAATTGACCTTTACAAATTAGCTTCAATGTAAAGCAGAATGTGATAAGTGCTGTAGTTAATGTTTGAATAAAGTGTTACGAGAGTATAGAGAGGTAAAATTAATAGGATGTAGGAAAGTTTCTTGAAGGAGGGGACATTTCTGCTGGGTCTTGAAGGATGAGTAAAACTATGGGAGATACTGATAGCTAAAAAGGCGTTTCTTAAAGAGGAAACTATAAATAAAGATAGAAAACCACATGGGTAAGGGATGAGTGAGGAACGACGAGGAAGCCAGCATAGCTAAATGCGCAGCGAGCGCTGGGCGCCGTGGAAAGGCAGGGCGGAGTAGACTGTGGAGGGCCTTCAATGTCACACTGAAGAATTTTGTCTTTATTCTGCAACCACCGGGTAGATCTCATATTTCTCTTTTGTGAAATCAAATCTGTTCTTAAGAAAAATTTATGTGGTGGCAGTTTAAGAATGAATCGGAAAAAGACAGCGGGCCAGAGAGACTGACATGAACGTAGTAGGCAAGCAACGGCCATGGAAACGGAAGGAAAGGGGTGAAGGGAGGTCGCACGGGGAGATGGCCTGATTGGTCAACTAATTTGGAATGAGCTGCCACTTTCTTCGTCTCGCCCTTTTCTTACTGTTTTGCCTCAGCCTGTTCCTCGCTGCCTCCTCTGTCTCGTGTCGATCTGCATCTCTGGTTTGTGTAATTGCCGTGCACTGACTCGGGAAAGGCGTTACCAGCTGCGTTTCAGCTGGCGTCTTTGAAACACTCATCTCGGAAGGAGTAACAGTGTTTGACCACTACCCATACTCACACCAGGGAAAGCGGCACAAGGACAAGGAGAAATATGCTTTTCCCAATTGCAGTGTTGATCCCTCGGACATTGTCCATTTATTTGTGATTGAACTACGTTAGTGAGTTAACGTGCAAAAGTGTACGATATGCTACATATTAGTTTCATTTCACGTAAAAGTATTACATCCATTTGCTTTAATTATTTACAGAGGATTTATCGGATTAAAACAAAACTAAACAGAAAATCCTTTAAAAAATGTCAATAAAAGCAGTTGCTGACCATCTTTCTGAAGTTGTGTTATGCTGCAGTAAGCACAACTCACTAACGCATTCCAGTCGCACTCGCCATGGAACAGCGAGGCTTCCTTCGTGAGAGGGAGTCCTGTGGTTGAACAGGCCAAAGAGTAGCCGCAGAACGTACTCTGGAAAGTATATGTGGGGGTTTTGTTGTTGTCGCTGTTAATTTATAAAAATAAGCTAGCTTACTTGATTTGCTTTCCCCCACCTCCTCTCTTCAGAGTAAGATCCCAAAAAATGTTTTCAGTTACAGATTTGGTATAGTTGGAGTCCGTTATATTAGTGTGTAGTCTGGTTTCCCAATGAAGTAAATTAAACTATGGAAGAAGAAAAAAAAAAATGTTGCTTTGTTGCTTTGTGCTGATACACTGATGATAGTTTATATTCTGACCAAAGAGATCTAACTGTCTTGAATTCGTCTTTGGGGATGTAACACTTTACCTAAAGGTGTTTATTTTTATCACTTTCTGGGATGTTTTGGGGATTTCATGATTACATGCCTGTGAAGTTCCCTTGTTTTAGATTCTTACAGCCTCCTGCGCAGCCTCTAATTGCTACCTACTCTGCTTGATAATTACCTTTCTGTTTGGAATCTAGTATCTTACCAAAACTAAAGATATTTGGTCTTCACCTTGATATAGCATCCAGATATGTACCATCTCTGCATAGGGAAAGGTAAGCTGAGTAGTTCAAAGGCTTTTGCTGGGACACAACACTCTGTACATACTTGAGGGCATTTGGGGAGTTCCTGCTCATCATTTTAGTGAGGGTTTTTTGTTGTTGTTGTTGGTTTTTTTTTGTTTTGTTTTGTTTTTTTTTTTTACAGTTTTATGCTACAGCACATAGCCGATGCTATATTTGCTTTTAGCTTAGTAAAACCTGGTCTGTCTCTATTGCACTATAAAACATATTAGTGCATGTTTCCTTTCAATGTTTCTTTTGCATAGAATCCCGGCCACACTAAGAGCAGGAGGCATGTCATCAACAGGAACATTTGGGAAGCTAGTGTCACGATCTTCTGAAGTTAGATTGATTAGAACAATGGTAACGGTGACTCCCATCAACCAGAACCTTTACCTAGAGCTGCCTGTTCATTCGTTTGCTTCTGAGGATCAGCTTTCTGAGTTACTCAAGTTAGGTTGACAGTGGACTGAACTATCATCAGCCCCAGGCTCAAAACTAGCATGAGTTAATTAAATACAGCTCCCATGGCAGTTAATGTGTTGATGGTATCTGTGATTCCTTCAGTGGCTTAGGGTGCTGTTGGTAGTGGAGGTTATAGTAAATTTTGCTGGGGATGGCAATAACAGTTGGACCATTCCTTGGGACCTAGTGGTGGCAGTGGCAGGCCAATGCCTGACCTTTGCCCCAGGGTGGTGTACACCGGCACCACTGTTAGTAGGTCCAAGGTGGGCCAATTCTTAGGCCCCCAGGTGGCTTGCTTGGATGCTGGGGGTGGCACCAGTGGGCTGGGCAGGCTGGCAGATGGGTCCTTGGGCCCCTGGGCAGCTGATGTGGGTGATGGCAGTAGCAGTGGCAGAACTTTCTGGCTCCCAAGCAGTCTCTGCTGCTGTTGGTCATGGCTGCGATGGGCTGCGTAGGCCAGTCCCTGTGCCTGCAGGTGGTGTGGGCAAGTGGGTGCCAGCTGTGATAGTAAAGGCAGGTTGGATGGGCCCATCCACAGGTCCCCAGGAGAAGTGTTCGGGTGCCAGTGGTGGTGGATGGGGGAGGACAATTCCCAAGACCCCTAACAGCTTACTTGGGCACTGGGGTGGGTGGAGCCAGGCCAATCCTCAGGCCTCCTGGTAGTGCATGCGGGCACTGGCTGTGGTGGGCAAGACCGGCGGGATCCCTAGGACCCTGGCATAATGTTCAGGTGGGAGCAACAGTGGCTGCCCTGTGGCACTGCTGCTTGGGAGGGCAGGGTTGCTTTCAGTGGCAGCAGCTGTAGGAAGGTGGCTGGCGAGTATGTGCGTTGGTCCCAGGTGGCGGCTGCAGGTGAGGGTAGTCTCTGCTCAGATGCTCATAAATTGTTGGTGGCCCCGCTGCTGGGGGTGGCAGGGTTTCTGCCCATGACTTGCACCATGGCCTTAGTGGTGGTTGCAGGCAGGAGATGCTGATGGTGCTCCAGGGATGTGGAGATGCAGGGGCCGTTGGGCTCTGGGACAGGACGTGGTCTGGTGGGATCCGGGCTGTCGAAATGGTGCCGTGCTGTAGCTGCTTAGGACTGCGTGGGGCCCAGCGTGACCTCCCTCTCTGGAGCAATAGCATCGTGTGGGCTCCAGGCAGCTCCCTCCGTTAGTCTCTAGGCCCGCAAGGGTGCAGGGGCTCTTCCATGGCTAGGACTGCAGAAATCCACGGCGAGAATGCTGGCTGCCGGGGGTCTTCCACTTACCTTTCCCACTTTTCACTCTAGGACGGTGGCTGATCCTGGCCAATCAGGCTGCCTCACTTCCCTCTCTTGCCTTGCCTTGGGTGTTAAATTTCATTTCTATGTTGAATTCCATTGTTCTTTCTTAGATGATCTATTTAAATAAAGTGTGATCATCTCATTGCTATTTTGGTGGTTCTTTGTGGAGGAGGTGAGTACCAGATGCCCCTAGTCAGTCAGCCTGAAGCCCCTCTGATCTGATGGATTCTTGCTGAAGAGAGGCCAGGGTGACCAGACATCAACCGGGGGATGGTGGAGGATGAGGAACCCCATTAGATACTGAGGGCGATTGGATATTGAGTATGGGGGGTTCTAGCTAAACTGACTAGGCAGGGTGCTTTTGCTAAAACTGGATTTTACAAGGAACTGCACAGATGGGCCTAGGAGAAGGTTTAGAAGCCTGACTAAAGTTTGGCAAAGCAATGAGTCTTTGTCATTAGTTATGTACGTGATGACTTACAACCTTTCAGAAACCTAGAGGTGATATACATGGTGATATTGTATATCATTAATTTTAAGATCTCTGAAATTGGAATCTGTCTTACAACTGATAGACTGACAGAGTTTAATTAAATGAGTTAATGGTTTTACTTGGTGGTATATAACACAATGGCGCAGCTTACTATTTATTGAGTGTGTCTTACAGTTGATGAGCCGTGGTAATAATTATGATCCTGCTACCATTTACTAAGCTTCCTATGGGCCAGGAGTCATCCCAAGGCCCAGATGTATTTTCTCGTTCACTCCTCACAATACCTCTGTTTTATAGCTTTCTGGTAAATTCTGGTACTTTATTCTGGGCTCTTCCTAATCAAAACTAATTGGCCAATGATTTAGAAATGCAGGCACATACACCACTTAGCACATTTTACCCCAAATAAATTAATTCCCTAATGCTTTTAAATGCGATGAGATGGGATGGCAGAAGGCATTCATGAAATGAGAAAACAATTAGGTTTCTTTTGTGGGGAGACAGAAGGACGGCCAGGGTGGGAGGGAAGTATCCTGTTCTATCCCTAATCATTGCACGTTTGAATCCCCACAAATACTGCGACATTCACTTGACAAAGCATCGACCCCCATTTTCTCTTTCCTCCTTTAGCTACTCGCTCTTTTGTTGCTCATTCATCTTTCCAGCCTGCACTGGAAGAGAATATCCCTTTCTTTGTGGCACGAATTCGGGAATGGTGGCTGGCGGTAGCCAACACTCAAAGGCCATCCATTTTACTCCAAACCTCGCGCTGGTCTTCAGTAATCCCCAGCACTCCTTCCTTGGACGATCGATCGGAGAGTGTGGAGGCCAGCATGCCTCCCAGGACCACAGAAGAGCAGCGGACTCCTGTGTTTGCAGATTGATGTGACAGGTTGGAGCGCTGCCCTGCATTATTGCAACTTGTGTTTTGTCAGAATAACTTACAAAGAAATATGGCCAACAGCCGAGAAAACAATCTTTAGCTGAGAAAGGCTAAAATTTTTCAAAATTAGGGAGAAATGTGACTTTTTTTACATTCTTATTTTACCTGGTTAGTGAAATAAGGCAAATGGTTGAAAGGCCCAGTTTTCCCTCCATTCTTTCTAGTGTCTAGCACTGCGCTTGGTACATAATAGGCCTTCAATGAATGAATAAATCTCATCTCTGATGGCTCCAACACTGTGTTTCAGAACTTGCCTTTTGCTTAACCCCCTCCCCCAGTCTGTCCTGTGTGTAATTCCTTCATAACTGAGTTTTCTGCTAGAAAGATTATTTCGACTAAATTTTGCTGATGTGTGAAAGTATGTAGCCTTAGAAAAGTCTGTTGAATCCCCTAGCCTTCCTTTCATGAAGATACTATACTAATAGCTCCTTATGAGGGGGTGGGGAACCAGAAGAAAAAATGAATGTGAAGTGCTTCATAATGTTAGTGGCATAGAAATGTCAGATGTTCCTCTCTTGGACAATACATTTGAGATTTGGTGAGGACCCGTCTTTTGATGGAGAACAGTGGGTTTAGTGGTGTCATTTTCAGGTAGCCTTGGCAAGTGGGGGAGGAGAGCTTTGATGACAAGTAGGTTTGCAACATCCCTAGACCCTCTCTGCTCTCCTCTTCAGTTTCTGTTGCTTGCATTCAGCCCATCCTGCATCCCCCTCCTGGTTCTGCATAGAAAAAGAAATTGTGATATTTTAAGCAGTACTATCTTTAATATTGCTATCCTTTTTTTCCCTTCTTCTCTTTCAAGGACATGGAATAAGAACAGGGCCCATTTTAGAGGTTTGTAAAGGCTTTTTTAAACCAAACAAGCAGCATGATGGGTGTTTTGTTCCACTTGCTATGGCAAAACTTTATGTCCCTATTTTACTTCTCAGGGTTTACTTTTGTAATGTCTGGTATGACCACGCATGACCATTTTCAATTTTTGAAAGTCAAGATCGTCTTTCTAGGTATTAAGTTCACTTAATTCTCTTCATAGGAAAAAACATCATTTTTAGAATTTATAATCAAATTGATATTTTCCCACTGTGCCACATAAGGAAGTTTGAGTTATATTTGTGCTTCTGGATTTTAGGTGCCTCCTCGGTTTCCCTTCTTCAGAGAGCCGTCTCTGGCCTGCCCTAGTCAAGATAATGATATCCCTCTGCTGGGCACTAACACAGTTTGCTTGTGATTTTTTTGGCTGATGCTTCCATCTCCTTGCTGGTCTCAGAGACACTGAGGGCAGGGTTCTTACCTTACACTTTCTTACAGTTCCAGAACCTGGCATGGGAAGGTCACCAAACGAGTGCTTGTTATAGGAAGGAATTGGCAGAGTGGGAGAGCAGAAAAGAGGGAAGAAAAAGAAAAAGACATTAAGAAAACACCTTTTTTTGCCTTGGCTTATTAACAATTCTGTATGGAAGTCACAAAAGGTAACAAAGTCACTGAGATTAAATGCTCCCTACATATTCATTCACTCTAGAAACATTTTTTGAGCACACTCTGTGTGTTAGATTAGTCCTCCCCCCATTAAAGAATAAAGTCTTTACCCTCAGATATAAAGAAATAGCTGTAATACACTGTACCGAATATGGGAGTAGAAGTGTGGGCAAGTGCTATGGAAGGAAAAGCCAAGGAGTCTTCCTCCCCGAGCTGGGCAGTTAGTTGGAAGGCCTCCCGTAAGAGCGGACTTTTGATCTGGGCATCAAGGGAAAGTGCTAGTTCAGTAGATGGAGGAAGGAGGGAGAACATTCTGGGCAGAGGCACTGGCCCACCCTGCGGAAATATGAAGGTGCGAAGAGTGGAAAATTTAAAGGACAGCAGGAGAGGGCAAACACCAGGGAAGAGACTGAAAGAGTTGATGGGGACCAGATCTAGAATCAGAAGTCAGCCTATCTCCTCCTCTAGGGCAGGGTCTGCCTCCCTGTTTAAAACCACACTTCTGTACTGCTTTCTTACTCAGGAGGGCCCCACTAACTAGTCAAGAAGAGTTTGTTAAACTTTATTTTCAGCAGTGTCCATTACGAAAGAAAAGATATATATAATCTACTTTTCCAGACTACCTCGTCTCTTCACATTCTGATGAACTCTGAATCTGGAAAGGAGACCTCTCTCGGAAATTGCTGTAGAGAAACACCGAACTGGTGCAGGGACAGAGTGCTGGTGTTTGATCCAGTCATCGGCTAAGGAATCTCGTCAGGAACAAGGCTGGGAATAGTAATGTATATGTGTCCCTTATGGGATTAGTTCAAAATGGTGCCAGAAGAGAAGCCAGATAATCAGATTGTGTCCTTGCATTGAAATCCCACCAGTCTGTTTGTGTCTCTGACCATCTATAAGAGTGGCTGGAGGCGTAGGGGAGGGGAATTATGAGCCACCTCTAGAAATAGGGACAGGATCGGGGGTGGGAATGAAGCCATGATTAATTTTCTCTTTTATTTTATTCTATATTTCCAGAAATAAAGGATTGTACTTGAGAGATCACAAGAGGGGCTATCTGACCTCAGAGCCTAATTTTGTTTTTCTTTTTTTCTTTCAAAATATTAATTGAGGGGGTACAAATGTTTTTGTCACATGGATATCTTATATAATGCTTAAGTCAGGGCTTTTGGTGTGCCCATCACCAGAATAATGTTCATTGTACCCAACAGGTAAGTTTTTATCCCACACCCACCTTCCTGCTCTCCCCCATTCTTGGTTTCTCATGTCCTTTATGTCACTTTATGCCCATGTGTACCCATCTACTAGCTCCTGCTTGCTAGTGAGAACATACCATGTTTGGTTTTCCATTCCCAAGATACTTCACTCAGGATAATGGTCTCCAGTTCCCTCCATGTTGCTGCAAATGACATTATTTTATTCTCTTTATGGCTGAATAGTACTCCATGATGAGTGTGTGTGTGTGTGTGTGTGTGTGTGTGTGTGTGTATACTACATTTGTTTATCCATTTATGAATTGATGGGCACTCAGGTTGATTGCGCATCTTTGCAATTGTGAATTGTGATGTGGTAAACTTCAAGTGCATGTATATTTTTGATGAAATGACTTCATTTCCTTTGGGTAGGTACCCAGTAGTGGGATTGCTGGATCAAATGGTAGTTCTACATTTATTTCTTTGAAGAATCTCCATACTGTTTTCCATAGAGGTTGTACTATTAATAATTTGCAGTCCCACCAACAGTGTATAAGTGTTCCTTTCTCTCCATTTCCATGCCAACATCTATTGTTTTTTTTAACTTTTGATTAATGGCCATTCTTACATGGGTAAGGTGGTATCTCACTGTAGTTTTAATTTGCATTTCCCTGATGATTAGTGATGTTGAGCATTTTTCATGTTTGTTGGCCGTTTGTCTATCTCCTTTTGTAAAACTTCTGTTCATGTCTTTTTCCCACTTTTTGATGAGGTTGTTTGTTTTTTCCTTGCTGATTTGTTTGAGTTCTTTGTAGATTCTGGATATCAGTCCTTTGTTGGATATATAGTTTGTGAATATTTTCTCCCATTCTATAGATTGTCTATTTACTCTGTTGATTATTTCCTTTGCAGAAAATTTTTAATCAAGTCCCATTTATTTATTTTTGTTGTTGTTATATTTGCCTTTGGGATCTTAGTCATAAAATCTTTGCCTAGGCCA